>JAMQGT020003245.1:0-25615 GCA_024447675.2 Pterophyllum scalare
GGTTATGTCACTCGTTCAGTTACGTATTGCTGCCTGTTGTTGGCCTGACAGTGGCCAGTTGAAACATTTCAGCCAACCTTGACTGATATTCTAATTATTTTTCCAATATAAACACTTCCTGCTGATTTTTCCGAGAATGGAAAAGATCATATCGCTGGGTAAAAGCTGTTTGAATAATTACTGTGGAAATTGCATCCTGGCTGTTCAAGAGTATTTTTGTTACCTTGGGCCAGTTTTATAAACAATAATTATAGTAAGCTGGAATAAATATGTTGGCAGATTGAGCCAAACTTTTTGTTTTTTCTAATTAGGCAAACTAACACCTATATTGGAAGCTGTCAGTATTAACTGCATGGCTTGGCTGAGTCGCTGGAAACTTGACACACACACACAAGAGAGAACAAACCCCACATTCAGGCTGCACAGCTCTGAATGAGGCTTCTCTCTATTGTGAAGCATGACACAAATGAGTATCAGAATTGCTCTTTGTCTCAAACACATAGTTTGACAGCTGGCAATAAAAACTCTTGTCATCAAGACCCTTTCTTTAGTTGTGCATGGGGGCGTTTGAAGGCTTGAAGATTCGTCTTGTCAAAATTATGCACATATAGTAGCAACTTTGTATAGTGATGGAATTATGCTTATCCTTCTTTAGAAACTCCTTATCTGAAACTTTTCTGACAAAAGATTTTTCGTTATTATGAGCAAAGTAATGATTATGCTTTGCAGTTCAAAAGTTAGGGACACTAAGAAATGTGCTTTTTTTTGTTTGTTTTTTTTTCAAAAAAACAAAACAAAACGTGATGACCCATTAAATATGTTTGATGAATGTGTCCATTACAACATTTCTGATTAATTTCTATTTATTAAGAATAAATTTGTGTTGGTCTTAAAAGCAAATAAATTTATAAGTGGCTGCAGACTTTTGAAGCTGATTTTACTTGATCCAATCCAAAATAGTCATTGCTGACTGAAACAGACAACCTACAACAAAACTGGACAGTATAATACACAAAAATACTGTAGATGCAGGTAAAAGTAGATGTTCAGTGTTTTCCATTGTAACAGTCCCAGAACGATGTCAGGAATTGGTCTGGAATTACTATGCTGCAGTGTTGAAAATCAGCTCAGTGACAGGTGGCCTAGCTCACTCTAGTGTTCTGCCCTAATTGTATTGCAATTTTCTCTTTTTATTTTCAATTAAAAAAATAATTATTTTCCCCAGACCACTTTCAAGTTTGATCCACCTGATCAATACATCCTTTTAAGGCGTATTTCAGTATTTTTTTCTTTCATCAGAAACATAGTGACAGCCTCTTCCAGGCTCTCCACTCCTTGTGTGCAGCTAAGCCCTCCTCTCCCCATTCATTTTCCTCAGGGCAGCCTACTTCTACCTTCCTATTGATCTGCTGTGCAGCATCAACATGCTGGAGTGTCAATTAGAGAAGCCATCCTGCCCATCTGTGAGAGGAGAGCTGCAGCATTTCTGAAACTTTCCCCGGCTCGCTTGGCCATCCAGCAGCTGCTCAGGTCTCTGAAGATGAAGAGGAGAATCATCTTCTAAGAATAAATAATAATTTATCTCAGATGTATCTCTATTTGTATTTATAATGTTCCTTTTGCAGTACTGATTAGACTGCAAAATGCTTGCACCAGAGCTGTGGCATTTCTAATGTAAAGTGATAAATAATGTGAGGGGATTTAAGGGTGTAAGGGCAGACCTGCAGAACACATCTGTCTGCTTTAAAGAGGACACCTCTTATTTTTTCCCTCAGGTAAAATGCATTTGTAAGGGTAAGCATGTTGAGGCGAGTGAAGGGAAAACTATTTTTTTTTTTTTTTTTAGTGAAAGCCGGCTGTCTGTAGCATTGTTTCTCTTAGTAACCAAAGCCTACAGTGTGTTTGCAGATCTCTGCCAGTGGCTTTAGTATTTCCCATACTGACTGGAATATAAAACAACTTCCTGGAAATCAGGCTTTATTGGCAGCAATAGCAGTGTGAAATTATTGGTCTTAATGTTTATGGGCCTTGTCTTTCAGAGATAGTCCTAAAAGGTTTAAGTTTCAGCTCACTGTGTATATATTTACTGACATTAGCTAAAATAAAGCAGGCAAACATTAAATATTTAAGTCTGCTTGGTTTTTCTAAATTCATTTTTAAATATCGTCATCTTCCTAAAATAATGGCCTATGTCATTTTTTCCCAGTTTTTCACGAAATGCAAAAAACTGAACCAAAGATTAAAAAATATGCAGATTTTGGCAATCATGTCAAAAGTTTAATCTTTAAATATGTTAATCCTTGTATTTTGTCTCCACTGAGAATACATGAGGTTAAATTACCAACACTGACAGTGAAAGTGTCATCAGCAGTTCTTGGTTTTTTTGCTTAGGGGCCACGCCCACTTCTGAAATTACTCTTCATCTCTTGCATAGGGGAATTGGATTAATGATGCCTATAAATAAGTTCATGACTTCATCTGATACCTTTACTGCAGAAGTGAGCAGGGAGCAAATCTGACAGCCAAAATGATGAGGACCTCAAAAAATAAAAAACACTGTGAAAAGCGGTACGTAACTGTCAGAGAAAATGATTCTGACCACTTCAAGAGCCTGACAGGAGAGCGTGGGAGTATGGGACTGATGGGACAAACTGCACAAATGTGCCATTCAACCATCAGCCTATTTCCTGTTTCTCAAAAATGATGAAGACTCTCTTCTGATTGTTAATAATCATATCTCAGAAAAAAATAAAATGACTTTCCACATCCAGGTCCAGTTGTGATAACAGATGCTGCAGGACTAGTTTTACATGTTATGTATGGTATAGAGGCTCCTGTGCTCATTTAAAGTCGGTTTATCAGCTCTCTTTTGATAATATTTCCATCAGAACTCTCTTTACGTTAAATCTTGACTAGATAATTTGCCATTTTTTTTGTCAATAATGGAGGAAGTTGAAATTCTTGAAAATCTATTGTTGCTAACCAGTTTTGGGTTTATCAGTACTAAGGAGTCACTGTGGATTCAGCTCCTGCTGTAGCTTGCTAGGCCATGTAACAATACGCACTTATTTGCCTGAAGGTTATCATACGGCCTTTTGAAATGAATGCATAGTCTGGTCTGAAATAAGCTTTTGCACCTGAGGAAAGGTTGTTCTCTGATATGAATCTCCAGTAATTCCTGCAGCTGTCTTTGACATTTTGTAGCTGGTAAACATTTTAGTTGTTTTGCTTAAGTCTGTGCGGATATGGTTATTGAGGTATGCCATTAAGAGCTCATCTGAAAATGTGAACACATTATGTCCTTTCATTCAGTGGCATTGCAATTTTTCTTTAACTCGAAGCAGCAAAGTCGGAGCAGAACTGAATTAGTTGTGTTACAATGAAAACATTGATTGTGCTTTCATGTGAGCTACTACGTCACTACTTATCATGTTGAATGAAAGTCTGAAAAGTGGTCTGTTCTAACCCCAGAGCACAGAATTCAGCGTTTCGGCTGCATGATTGTTTCTGAGATGATTCATTCTAAGTCAGCCCACCCTGAGTGCACTGAGATCTCTTAAATATCAGAAAGAGCTGTCTGCATTTTGACTAAAGAGGAAACACCATAAGATGTTTAATCTGAGACAAGACAACACCAAGCTGATTAACAAGATAATGCTTCATGTAATCTTGTGAGATATAAGATCTTTTCCCTTCAGTTGCACACAAGCTACTTCTACAGATTAACTGGCATTCTTCAGTCTGACTAAGACATAGTAGCTGTCACCCAACCAGCTTTTCTTCTGTTCAAACAGAAGTTTGATGACATCTGTCTTCAAATCTGCAGCCTTGCAGAACAGTTTCTTATTTGAAGTCTTCAATGTTTACACCTGTTTTTTCTTTTTTCTTTTTTTTTAAACTGTTTGTACCACGCTATGCTGGCAGCAGCACTCCTGCCTCAATCTTAGTGTTTGCTTTAATGTCAGATGTGCTGCTGCATGGTTTGCGTTTGGTTATGGGGGCTAAGGTGAGCTGGCTGGCTTTCCAGTTGTCATCTGCCCTGCAGCAGTTTAAGTGGACCTGCAGTGAATCAACTCTGAAAAATTACTTCTCACTCAGTAGGAGATAGTTGGGTGTATTCAAAGGACCTTGTCACTTCCAATACGCACTCAATGAATCTCCGCCGCTGCCGATGCAAGGCCTCAACCCACTCCGCTGGAAAACCAATGTCTACAGCTGTATTTTGTGACTGTGTGTAGGGAGATTGTTCCTTCAGAGGCTATTACAACTTCAGGAATGAGAAGGGTGTAGACATGTACATACAAGATGGCTTATATTGGCATATTTTGCAGGTCTGGCATGTGTGTAAGTGTCAGGCAGAAAATTAGGAAGGCAGAAATAATAGTGTAGTCGTGACTAGATGTGCATTACAGGCAACAGCTTAGAAATTCATAATTCATCTTCAAATTTACATTAAGATGTACCTGATGATCTTGTTTACAGCTACTGAATCTGCGAAGAATCTCATAACATCATCTGACTGCACTCATAGCAGCAAAACAAAAAACAAATGAGGTTAGATACAACAAGAATATAAGGTTTTAATGATTCTAAATGCTCTGCTTAGCCATTTTTTTCTGCTCCCTGATCTATATGATATCAGTGTTAGTGGCTATATGTGATATGGTTATCTCAGGCCCACATCTCTGGTTGGTGAGCGCAGGAGCACCACCCACATGCTGTTCAAATCTTTTGTTTGTGAGGGGCAGCCAATCACAAGAAAGCTGGCTTAAAGGGAGAGGGAAGGGGGCAGAATTGGCTTCTTTGTTCTAATACATTCCAAGACTAAAAAAAAATATGGCATTGGTCTTCTTTAGGTCCACTTTAAGGTAGATCTTCATCTTCTTTTTTCTTTTAGTTCTTGCCTTTTGGGGTCACCTCAGCAGCTGTCACACCAACCCTCTGCATGTCCTCCTTCTCTGTGTTTGTCCACTTTTCCACCTGCCTGGCAGTTCCGTATTCAGCATCCTTTGTTCCCTTCAAGAGAAATGTTGTCTATAAAAGCTGTCCTTCGTATGTAGCGGTTTCAAACTCAGCCCATACACCTGTTGGTTAGATTAGACATACTTAATTGGCTCTGAGGCCCACATATGAATTTCATTATATTATACTAAATCTATATAGACTTGGTTTTCCCTGTTGTAAGCAGAAATATACAGGTAATGCTGAAGTGGTTCTTTTGGTACAAAGGGAAATCTTCTATATGAGTAGCTTATTCAGCCCCCTGGAAGTTTCTTTAAACTCTTTTTTTTTTTTTTTTTTTAATGATAGGCTTTGAAGACGTATATAATATGGTGGAAATGGTGATACACTGTCTGATAAATACTAATTTCTCAGCAGAGCACTAACAGAGCAGCAGCCTTATTACTACTGCTGTCAGCACAGTCTTATGTTAGTGGAACCATAAAAATGTCAGTACTTTTTCAGTTTGTCAGTTTGATGGAAAATTGACAGAGAAAATGGGAAACATGATAGTCTAAGAATGTCACAGCATTGTGATCGTGGCTGTTGCCGACATGCTTGATAGGTGAAAATGAAGCATGCGGGATCAGACTCGCAGCCTTGAGAGTCCATGGCAACCTACTGAATGCAGAGTGGTAAATGCAGGCTGTGTGTGAGAGAGAAATTAGTTTTGGACCAGAACTGTCTCTTCATTTCCACATAATACTGCAGTAAAAAGGTTAAGCAAGAAAGGAAAAAAAGTATTGAAAATCTCAGTCCAATACAAATCCCTGTGCTCCCCCCACCCCCCATGTTTTCTCTGTGCAGTGTCTCACTTCTCTACTCTTTTTCATCTTTCAGGAATTCACTCTGAAGACTGTGGACCTAAGCAGGCCTGAGGGCTCTGACATATACCAAATCCCTGCCCAGGGGAACGGGGGAGATTAAAAACTTCTGATTGAGGTGGAGAGGAAAGAGACACAGAGAAAGGGAAGGAGAGACAGAAAGAAAGCTTATCGTTCACCTTTGTTCTTTTAATGCCCCAAGTGAAGGATCTCCATAGGCATGTCTGTGAATAACAGCAAACACAAGAACAGCTGCCCACCACTGTGGTCAGAAGATGGAGTGAGAGAGTGAGGGAGGAGAAGAAAACAGGATTACATCCTGTGAAAGTGCCAAGCTCATATTCTACATTAATTGAATGCCTGGGAGAAAGGAGAGGCATGAGTGGAAGCCTTTTCAGTGCCAACTGCTTCAAGAGGTACTGCAATTAACCCTCTGGCTATCATAAAGTAATACCTGGCTTTTGTTGTTTTCTGATTGCTGGGTTTGGTTGTACTGTGGATGTGTGCTTGGGCCGTGGTCATGTTTCAGCCCCTGGTGTGTAGACCGGATCGGACCGGCTCTCAAAGAAACAGCCTGATTCCGCTGCTGCTGCTGCTTCTTTACACCTCCCTTAAGCCCACTCAGGCAGCCAAATCCAAAGGGCCAGGACACACACATTTGAACTCCATCCGCATTGATGGAGATATTTCCTTAGGTGGGCTCTTCCCAGTACACGCCAGAGGGCATGATGGAAAGCCATGCGGGGAGCTGAAAAAGGAGAAGGGTATACATAGACTGGAGGCCATGCTCTTTGCCCTTGACCGCATCAATAATGACAATAATCTACTGCCCAACATCACACTGGGAGCACGAATCCTAGACACCTGCTCAAGGGACACTCATGCCTTGGAGCAGTCTCTCACCTTCGTGCAGGCTCTGATCGAGAAGGACGGCACAGATGTCAAATGTCTCGGCGGGGGGGCACCCATCATCACCAAACCCGAGAGGGTGGTAGGTGTCATTGGAGCCTCCTCCAGCTCTGTTTCCATCATGGTGGCCAACATATTACGCCTGTTTAAGGTGAGATTATCAGCACGCTTCTTTGTTTGGTTTGATTATTCCCTTTGTTTGCTGGTGTGAGTGAAATGCATAAAAACAGGGCAGCATCTGTTCTGAAAGATGTATGATCCTAAAAGCCATGATTTGCTTTTGCTCCAATGATTCACATATATACTGTATTTGTATGAATAATTAATAACACCGGATGGAAGCCGGTACAAGCCGCTGAACAGTATGAGAGAACAATAAGTGTTCGATATCTGCTGCCACACAAAGAACAATTTCATAACTTCAGAGATGAGATGCCTGGGTAAATCTCATCCCTCTGCCTGGTGCCCTGAAGGAGCTGGTTGCTAAGCAGTGAGAGGTATTGCCTGTCACAATACAAAAGTGATTAATAGGATTTGATTTCATTTTAGCCTATAGCCTTTCTCTTGATCACTATGGTGTTTACATCTGTTTACACTACAGAAAAAAGTTCTCTTCATGGACATTTGGACATTTGATGAATTATTTAATACAGATTTTATTATCATGCCAGTCAGCCTTGGCAATCATAATCGTTCTTTCTACTTTACTGAAGGTACGATTGCTATTTACCGCTTGGCTCACTGCAAAAATAAGACCTTTTTTGAATGAAAAGAATAACTTTTTTAAAAGTGCTGTCGTGTTTGAAAAGGTTTCATGGGTAATTACACCCTTTTGCAAAATATTAATCGAATCCCTTTCATTGGGATGAGGCAGTTTCTTATTTAAATTCAGTGATAATTAAAACAAGGAACTTTTCTTCACACAAGCTTGGAGCCTAATATATATATATATATATATATATATATATATATATATATATATATATAAAAAACATATAACATGTATGTCAGATCCTGATTCCAAATTTTACCTTCACCTTGGTCTTGAATGAAAATTTGTGTCTGTTACTGTCCTTCTGTTCCTGCTTGTACTGCAGGGTCAAAAAAAATAGCCCAATCACAGAAAAACATTCCTTCAGCTGATTCACTGTTTGACCAAGGACACTTCAACAAAACAGCTGTTTGTTCTCATCAATTCTTTTACAATGTCACTTATTTGAAATGTCAGACGAGGAGCTGCGGATTCAACTTGAAGCATACTGCTGAACATTTTTTAAATGCTATGTCACTGTACTCTGAGCACAACAAACCACACATAGATTTTACTTGGGCAGGACACCCAGGCATATTCAGGGCTGTCCAAGTTTATTTATTTTATTTTATTGTTTATAACCTGTTACAAAAATAGTTTTGTTCGCTATGGATATCTACCTGCAACCAGTTGCTGTCTGCCAGGTTGTGCCTCCTCTAATTTGGGTGATTTAGAGCTTTTGTGTGGTTGATGCCATTTGGAGCACTTATATTTAGGGTCAGGTATTTGCACTGTAACTCAGGTATTACCTGACAAACAGCACTGTAACGCCGGTGTGCTGCCCCTACGGACTTTATAGATTCATCATACTAAACAAACGTTCTATCATTAGTTGGTAACTTAGCAGTCTACCCTGTTGTCCAAATCTGGAAACTCCAGGCTTCAGAAAACCATCATGGTGGTGACCAAAATGCTAATGGTGAAGCCTCAAACTGTGGAGCCCAGAGTGTCATGTGATGGTGCAGTGGCTACTTCTATCTTTTATATACAGTCTGTGCTGCCAACTGCCTAAGGCCTTTCCCGTTTTGTATTTTTCTCTACTGGCAGTTAGACAAAATGGCTTTTGTTTCAACCCCTTTCATTGCAGCCAGACCAAAGTTATTAAAAACTACAACTCAAATATCAAAGGGTGGTGGTGGAACAGAAGCAATTTGGTCAACTTACCATATATTCACAATCAGTTTATTTATGATTAGTTATTTGTTGTTTTAAAGGAAGAATGCCAAATTCAAAGCTTTGTTTATTCACTTTTGTTTTTACTTTATTTGCTACTTTGCTGTGCTTACTATGTTACTTTTCTTTGTCTTATTTGATATATGAATTCAATAGCTTCAGATTCTGGAGTGTATTTTTGAGGGGGAAAAAAAGCAATTTGAAGTTGTTACCTCGGGCTCTAGGAAACTCTGTGGGCATTTTTGCTATTTGGGACATAATTTAGAAAATAAGTAACTGATGGACATATAATAAAAACAATCATTAGTTACACTGTTAAATGGTTGAAATGAAAGCCAAAGGAATATGATGTGCAACGTGTTTCTTTACCATTTTTTATTTTATTTTATCTTTTTGTTCCCTGATGGCCCAGCTAATGCACTCATCTCCTGTGCCAAATGCTAGACAACCGCTGAACTAGGCCAGACTCTGGCACTGGTTTATCTGTTACCTTCCAGTGTGATGTCATTTGCCAGCGGTATGCAGGAGAGATGCTCTGCTGTGTGATTGGTTGTCATGACTGAACTCTGATTAGGACATGTTTCTTTTTTATTTCATTGCCTGTGAAAATGTGTTCATTTTACAAGCGATGTGAGTGAAGCCAAAAAAGAAAAAAAAAAAAGTGAGATGTGAAGTAAAGCATAAAAGCTCATATATACTGGAGGAGTTTGGTGTGGGGTAGCTGGTGTGTAGGTGTGCTGCACAGCAGTGCAACTGGACAGATGCCATTATTACTATAGCATCACTCATACTTCTACATAGGTCGAGTATTTATTCACATCACTAAATAAAATCAATAATTTGATCTGGAATCTTTAGATTTGGCTACAGCTCTAGATTTTGCTGAGACGAATATGAGGCTTTTATTTTGTTTTTTATGCATATTTATGTATTAGTTAATCTAATACTCCGCAGCAGCAGCCTGCAGTCTATGTGTTATTTGATAAGCTCCCTGATTCCAGAGTGTTACAAACCACATGGGATGCATCCTCCTCGTTGAGGCCCCCAGCGTTAATCAGTGTGAACCCAGTGTGACGGAACTAACTCTCGCTCACTCGCTCACTCACTCACTCGCTCGCTCACTCACTCACTCACTCACTCACTCACTCACTCACACTCTCGCTCTCACACTCACTCAGTGTTTTTTTTTTCTCATGTATAGGTTTATGCATCTATGTATGGGTATATTCAGTATACAGCAGTGGAAAATATACCCTGGCATCCACAGACCTGTGCATGAACTCTCCATTTCTCTCTGTCTCAGCCCATAAAATATGCCTATATGTGCACTCACACAGGTGAGAGTTGGTGCGGGCCATAGTAATGAGCATTTCCTGCAGCGCGTTCCTGATCCTCTCTCGCATGGGAGCCTCAAATCCTTCGTCATTAGCACAGTGCTCATTGCTTCTTCATTAATGCATGTAAGCGTTGTCCTTGCATATTTAATCTAGATGTCTCTGATCTCCTCTCTCTTTATCCTTGGTGTATATATGTAATGCATTCCCCTCTCCTGCTTTTTTTATGTTCAGACAAATGGAGGGTGAGGAAAGCAGTGCTAGACTGACAGCAGAGTGAGATTTTGCCGGGCCATCTTCAGATACTATCACTTCGTAATTGCTCTTCTGAAAATCAAACACTTACCAGGACAGTAGTAAATCAGTCAGTCAAAAATCCAAAAGGAAAGTGAACTAAACTGGTACAATTACACAGATTTAACAGTAAATTTCTGTTGCAGAGTGGTGTGTGGTCATTTAGGCAAGGACTTGAGTTATGGCTTTCCTGGGTTTCATAGGTCAGCTAAATGCCAGCCAGTTCTTCTGGCCTTGATGGACCTGCTGATAGTTCCAAAAAGTTTTAACTTTACAGTCTTCTCATAATGTACTCTGCACAAAAAAAATCCCACCATGTTATAACATGGTGAGAGAAGGACTGCCATGTCTGCTAGCACTGCAGCTAGACATAAATGTTTGCTTTAAATGAAGGGAATGCATGTGCACAAGTACCAACTCAGCATACTGATCAAGACAGGCAAACTAGCATACGTGCTGATGCATCTGCACGCATAGACCATGTGCAAAATTGCAGCACTCAAATACACAAGGTATATAAAAGCTTCACAGAAAGGAACAGTCACACACAAAAGTAATCACGCGCATTTGCACACAAACCACTTTAAAGGCATCAGCAGCAGCCACCCTGGTGTAGTTAGCAGGTTTACAGAAAAGTGTTTCCTCAGCACTCAGCTGCATACAGATGTGGTCCAGAGCAGCTGATAAATATTTTACTCAAACCTTATGTAACGGTAACACAGGGACCGTGAGCTGCAGCTCAAGAACATTTTGTATGTTTCACCAAAAAAAATAAAATAAAAATGAGGGAGCTGCTTTGACAAGCATTTGGGGAAAAAGATAATTCATGATCACAGAAAAGCTACGTCACATTATAGCATAGCAGATGTGTTCATAATGTGTTGACTCACGTCACTGATTACACTACCGGGCCTGTCCTTCCTGATTAGCTCAGCAGGAGGTTCTGACAGGGATTTTATTTTAACCACAGCAGAGGTTTGGCTCGTGTTCAGTGGAAACAAAGCATTTTTCTAAATTTCTTTTGATTTTTATTTGATCCATTCTGTGGTACACATGAGTAGCAAAACAGAGAGACATTGACCCAAGAATAAGAAGCTCAGAGCATTCGAGCCCTTAGTGCTCACTGGAAAGCATTTTGCTGGCTTTTTGTTGCGCTAACATTACAGTTTACTGCTGGTTGGGCAAAGCATCACGCATTCACTTAATGGTTAGTTTCAGGAGTAAAAGCATCCAGAGAAGAGTAAAAGAGAAAACATCCATTTAAAGGAAAAAAAAGTAATTTTTTTTTTCCATGCAAGAAAACACAGGCCTTCAGCATCCCACTCAATGTTACATTATCTCTGAAATTTAGCTCACGCCCTTGTGTGTGTGTGTGTTTTAAGTTTCGCATTGGAAACATAGAAACTGACCTGTTTTTATGCTCCTCCACATTGTGGGAGAATATTCTAAACTGTAAAGGTCCCAGAAACCAAATAAAAGGACATACAGTAAATACCTGCATTACCTCTGACATGGCCTTTTAGTGAGTCTTTATTTGGGCAGCTCCCTCATGGAGCTGCATAACTTCACGCTGTCAAACTAAAGCAGATCATTTTTGGTGGTTCTGGGGAGTTTGGATGAGAAGAACACCACAGGTTATTAATATTTCTCATGAACTATTGTGGAATTTTGTACATGAACACATTGCTGGTAAAAGCATGCAAAAAATAAGCCAGTGTTGAATAATGTATTGTTAGGCAGATTAGATACAAATGCTGTCTGTTACTCTATAGCACTGTGATCCTAATGAATAAACCAATAAACCTTAGATTTAAGTATTCATTCTAGCTTTTTTTCTTCTTACAGAAGTGGGCGGTATTCTTTCTATATAAAGTATACATGTGCACTTTGAAAAGAAAAAAAGAAATCACTTGAAGTTTATGTGAAAGCTTGTAAGGTACAAGCTATCAGTGTCAATCTCATTCATTGTGTGTACATGTTGGAAACCTAGTCACAAAACAAACCACGAAGAGGGTGGCAGATCTCATTAGCAGTTGACAGTCTTGATCATGGGTCCCTGAATGAGCGAGCAGATCCATTCAGCAGCTGTTATGTGGTCCAAGCTCCACCACATCCCCTTTTCCCAGTGGTGCTCACCATCTGCTTTGTTGTTGCTTCTTTTAGGGAGTTAATGGTTATTTCCCCCCAGTTGATCCTCTGCTCCCTGCTCCTGGCTTCAGGCCAGTTTGGTAAAATCTGTTAATGTTATGCTGGTGTGATCATTTGATATCCCACAAAACCTCAAAAATGTCGTCTTTTCTCTTTGGTGAGAAAAACTAGTCTTGAAGGTAATTTTGGGTGTAGAAAAGGATGAAGAAGCTGTGTTGCTTTGCTTGTGACACTACTAATGATTGCAATTGACAATAAGGACAGTTTATTCATTTTTTTAAATTCATTTTTTAAAATCTTAATATTCCCATACTATGCAAAGTCTTACATTTCACCATTTTGTTTGTTTGTTAGGCTGGACTCTTTCTGTGTGGAGTTTGCATGTTCTCACTGTACTGGCAAGGGTTCTCTCTGAATACAGATTTTGGATATAACATTAAAAGAAGCCTTCTCTTTCTAAAAAAAGTTAATTTGGATTTAGTACATGATGTCATACCTGGGGAATATCACACTGAGGTTGGATGAAAGAGTATCCCCCCCCACATTTGAGCTGTAATATCTGTGAGGCCATTCACTTGAATTTGACTGCTTTAAAGAATATTATGTCCAGTGTATATGAGTAGCTGTTAACAAAGCATCAGCCCACTCTCTGCAAAATTATGGTTTTCTCATACCTCCAAATCTGCTGTCAGAGCTCAGATGTAGAAATATTTTAGGGATTTAAGGATTCAGCATTTTATTTTAACTTGAACTACACTCCTAAGAGTCCATATTCACAGAGCCATAAGCTGAGACAAGGCATGTATGGCTGTTCTGCATTACTTTGTTTAAAATAAATAATAATAATTTAAAAAAAAAGGCCATGGTGAATATGCTTTTCTGGGCTATCACAATATAAAAATAAAATATACACACGCTAAGGGTGATTTAAGCTTCTGCCTACTTCTTGTTATGTAATTTATTTTTTCTGTTTTTTTTTTTTTTTTTTTTTACTTTTCTCTAAATGCTTCCTTGTTTTATTTTGCTCACTGATGGCATAAAAGATGGACGTAGCTACCGTGACACCCCCTATTGGTTTATGAAGCGCAGCTGAGAAGATAAATTCAGCAGGAAAGCGTTTACAGAGGTCAAGTCAGAGGGACATTTTAGCAACCATAGCTATCGCCCCCTGGCGGCCTTTGAAAGGAATGCAGGTTTAGGGCACTTCTGAAAGCTGGCCATCATTTATGCTATGATTTTGCGCTACTCAATAAAAGAAACACCCAAACTGTGTCTTGCTAGAAATTCCAACCATAACACTGAGACAACATTCAAGGAGGTCATCCCATAGACAGCAAAGCTACGCCTCAGATGCTGGGAGCAACTTTTATTTTGGAAACTCTTTTTTCACCCAAGAGAAAAAAGGTGGTCAGCCAGTGGTTAGGATTGAACTCATCTTTTCAAACATGTTTTTGAAAGATTAGGGGGTGTTTTCACCTGTGGACCCCATCTTTAAATGACAACTACTGGTCCATGCAGGGCCATGAATAAAAGACTGACAGCAATACAAAGTTCTGCATGTGAAGAACTTGCTTTTCCTCATCTTGGCTCAAGCTGAATTAAACTCAGAGTTTGAGCATATGGGGAGGATGGTGCACCACTGTTTTTTTTTTAAAAAAAAGTGTTGGACTTGTTTGATAAAGAACACAAAACAAGAGCATCATTGCTTAAATTAATGTGGAACAATAACCATTTTATCTTCAAAATTTTAATTAAGCATAAAGTTTGATCCATTGCCTAGCATAAAGTAAAGCCCAGATTTCAAATTAGGTATTTCATGCACTTCATCAGGACTTTTATGTAAAAAAATAATAATAATAAAAAAATAAAAAATTATGAAACATGAAATGAAAGGGGGAAAATAGAAAAAAAATAATACAGGCACTTTGTTGAGCATTAAGTTTGTAATGATTTCTTGTAAAATTCTCTGTCTTTGCCAGCTTTTCAAAACACATTATTTGAGCAGCATTTTATCTTTTAGCCACAGGGCATTTATACTCATTTGGAATGAAGCAATAACCTGAGTAAGAGCTTCTATAGAAAATTTAATCAAATCTGCAAATTTAAATGCATACTTTTGGTGTTAATTTAGATTTTGGATCAGACAGAATTACATTAGAGGTAGAAGGGGGGAAAAAAGAAGCCAAAAACCTTCAGTACTGTATTATATTTCAGTCCCTGTATTTCTGCACATATAAAAGACTGACAGGCCTTGAATTAAAACATGAGTAGTTTTATTTTATAATACACGCTATTCATTTTCTGTTCATCATGTTTTATCACTGCCTGGATGAAAATTAGTTATCCTATTTATTTCATTTTATCAGTATGATTGCCCGCACATTTAATGACAGTGGATATGGTCATCAGTCTTCTGGTATCCGATACATTTCTTTAAATTTTGACCCCGTCGTAGCCCTCGTGGTGAACTCTTAAAGAGTGGGGGGAAAAAATGGGTCATGAAATTTCATGCTTCATCTCACCTTGTTCTGATGGTTTTTATTCCCCTATAAACCTTCCAGTGACACAGCGCAATGACGGCCCTGTGCCAAAATTGATTTAGCAGCTCATTTGGGGAATGACAGCTAAATCAAGATTTACTAGTATCAGCCCACTGAAGCATCTCACTTCAACCAAGCCCACTCATTCAGTGAGCCAGTGACAGCATGATTGTTTGCACCAACTGCTTCGTTGCTGCGGATCTACTTCAGTTCATGCAACAAGGTGACATGTTCAAACTTGAGTCAGACAAAAATGCCAAGTTTTAAGGTTTGCAGAGGGACACTTTATTTCATGTTCTGTGGGATATTGGGAATCGTATAAGCATAGTTCCAAGTTCCAATATATTACTTTTTTAATTAGAAACCTGGACATATCAATTCAAAAGGGGATGGTGCAGCATGAATGGAAAGATGGTATAGGGCTTTGTTACACTGTGATTTCAATATGAGAGCCATTTTGGTCCAAGTACTATAAGTCATTGTAGAAGGTGCAGATAATAATCCTGTTCAGTTCTCTGAGGTGATATTTTCCCATTTTCTCTATTTTCCTATGCTCCCTCCCCCCACATTCCTCTTCTTTCTCCAGCTTCCCCATTAACAAAATGCTGACCTGTGGCTGTTCATCTATTAAGCCATCACTTTCTTCCCCTATCTTTTATGTTTAATACACATACAGTAACTGTATTGATCTGTCTCAGTTTTTGATTTTGATCAGCCAGATGTTATTTGACAAACACATTGTGCTTTGACTGCAGAGAGGCTTCAGCATCATCCATGTAATTTCATTCTGCTCATGCAGCCACTGCATGCACCTACAGTGCAAGGCTCTGTCTGGCTCAACATGATAGGAACATTTTGTGGACAGAGGTTTTTTTTTTTTTTGTCCTGATTTAGTCCAATCCTAAATCAGACCCCCCAAAATTTCTGCTTTTCCCTGAATGGCCCAGATTTCACAGATCTACCAAAGAACCATTTTCCGCAGGTCTTTTAAGCTACATGAAGCTAGAGGGTAGTTTGATGCCATAAGAAAGCACTCGCTCGTTATTCACATCCAGGTTTTATGTAGATGTTCTTGTTTCGTAGTCTTTTAAATGAAAGCACTACAACCTCACGTATCCGGTTAAATATATACAGTAAGCCAGTTTTTTTTTTTTTTTTTAAAGCTTGTCTCTATTAAATCTAATGTGGTACAGTTTAATTACTGAGTTCAGAGGATGTAGAATCAGAGAAAACATGACTTTTTGTGATGGAAGGCCCAGAGGAGAGAGGCAAATATTCACAAAAAAAAAAAAAAAGGACACAGGAAAAAATGTTGAGGAAATAACTCACAGAAGCTGTATTTGTTGTACACTATATGAAAAAAGTGTTAGGCCACCTGCATGTTAAACTACAGGATCTGCTTGCCGTGAAGCACCCAGCCAACAGTTTTTGTGCTGGGTGGCAGTGGGACTGAAAACTCCCGAATTCAAAGATTAAAAGGTGTGGCAAAATACTTTTGTCCATATAGTGTATATAATACTCGGACCGTGTAAAAAACTTTCAGCTTTGTGAATGTGATAACTCAAGAACAATGTCACCTAGGATGTTCATATTTATATCATAGATGCATCTGCTAAAAATCTCAGATGAGTCAGTTGTTACCATAATAATGCCAATCACAGAAAGTGACTGGATGACTGAGAACCTACACAGCCACAGAAAATGACAGTATTCTCAGTGGCGTATGTTTATTTTAATGTTAATATTTCTTATTCCTGCTTCTTACTTAGCCATTTGCTTTTAAATTGATATGGTGAAGAAAGTCACTAAGGCTCACATGCAACCCAATGAGATCTGAGACCTGGTAATTATGTGTTATAGAGCTTGTACTTCCAGGGGATTTGTGCCATCTAAAGATTTTACTGCCAGGGGGCTGAGAGGTAGCAATGGTGGCTGCTAGTATTTTAATCAGAGTATAGCATCAAGTCAGTTAAACTTCTGGGATATTGATCTGCTCAGTTAAGCAGCAGAGGGGGTTGTTAATCAGTTTCAGTTGCTTTGGTGTGGACTACCAACTCCACCATTGTCAGAAGGTTTGCTGTGTCTCCCAGCATAAACTCAAGAGCATGGAGGAGGCAGGCACTTACTCCAGGAACGCTGGACAGGACTGTCCAGATGGGATAAGTCCCTTATCCCATCAGCAGGACTGGTATCTGCTATTTTGTGTAAGGAAGAACAGGATGAGTGCTTCCAGAGCCCTATAAAATGACCTTTGGCAGGCCACTGGTGTGAATGCCTCTGACCAAACAGCCAGAAACAGACTTCATGAAGGTAGCCTCTAGTGACCCTATGCTCACTGCCCAGCACTGTGGAGCCTGATTGGCCTTTGCCATAGAATACCAAAATTGTCAGGTCTACCACTGGTGCCACTGTGCTGTTCACAGATGAGAGTAGGTTCACCTTGAGTGCATGTGACACATGTGAAAAGGTCTGGAGAAGCTGTGGAAAATGTTATGCTACCTGTAACATCATCCAGCATGACTGGTTTGGAGGTGGGACAGTGATGGTCTGTGGAGGCATGTCCATGGTGGGATACACAGACCTCTACAAGCTAGGCAACGGCACCCTGACTATTAGGTATTGGGATGAAATTTTTGTCAGACCCTATGCCGGTTCAGTGGGTTCTGGGTTCCTCCTGGTGTACAACAATGCCCAACCTCTGGTGGCAAGAGTATTCAGTCAGTTTCACCAGACCTAAATCCAATAGAACACCTCTGGGTCATTATGTTTCGGTTCAACTGACACCACCAGTGATGCCCTGGTCCAGATCTGGGAAGAGATCCTCTAGAACAGCATCCGTCATCTAATTAGGAGCTAGCCCTGATGTTGTCAGGCATGCATACAGGCACGTGGGGCCACACATACTGCTAAGTACCTTTTGAGATGCTGTGATGAAATTTTGACAAAATGGTCTGCTGCATAATTTTTTTTTTTTCACTTCGATTTTTGGGGCGTCCTTGAATTCAACCCTCTCTAGGTTTATAATTTTCACTTCCATCAATGTGGCATCCTTTCCTTCCTAACACATTACCCAGTCCATATGAGTATAGCTATCCAGCATGATTTTTTTCCCTCATTGAGTTCTCATGTTTTCAAAGAGTTTTTTTTTTAAGCAGTGTATCCCAAGTAGCTTGAGAAATTGAAAAAACAAGCCAAAAGAGACATAAAAATATATGATATTAATATATCCAAAAACACTATATAACAAATGATGTTGTGGTTTTATGATATGCAATCTACATGTAAAGATGTTGCACAAAATATATTTGGGTATTTGCACTCAAGAAAATGACACACTATTTTATTTTTCCCTTATTTTTTTTTTTCCTTGTGGTGTTTTGCTTTTGGATGAGTAAGCAGTGCATTGATTCATGATGACTTATTCATCATCATCACCATCAAAATAAAAAAAGTTTTGAAGATGCACAAGACTGTGAGACAGATGTTTTATATTAATGTAGATGAGGTTTCTGGAAAAGCGATTTACATAATTTTTAAATCAGCAGCAATTATTGATTACACTCCTTATTATCATTTGTTATGGCATATTTCCCTTTGCAGCTTGTTTTTCCTGCATTAAATACACGAATTATTTAAGGCAGGTATTCCTCTACCCATTTCTGGGAGCTAGATGTTGTGTATTTCTGTATAATTATATTGTTTTACACTATAATTATATTTTGCCATAATTGTGATCTCATCCCGCCAAATACAAGCAACTCATTCTCAATGCAAATCAGCCGTAACATAATTTCTGTATCTTCAAGAGCTGATAAATGTCCATCTAGAATTGAGATCCAGACCTTCTACCATCTGCCAGTGTTCTTTACATGCCAACCACACTTGTGTTTGTATACGTGTGTGTCTGAGGCTGTTTGTTTGCATATTTCTGTTTGGTTATATGAAGATTCTCTCATAATAGACATATTTTTTTACACAAACATGAAACCAAACAGCTTAAAATGGTCTCTGTTCTCTCACAGTTCAATGTACCAGTTTTCAGTTCACAGAATCCACTAAAATAGATTTCTTAAAAAAAAGACAGAATTTGTGTTGCTTTCTTTTTTAACTATTTAATGTCACAGCAGAAATAGCATTCTATAAATTATTGCTCATATGGCATCCATTTCAACTGACATTTAACTCTGTTGTAGCTTTTTTGCTGCCTCATTTGAGTGGCAAGCCAGTAGAACTCAGAATAACTGCCTAAATCTCAATGTTTAGCTATTTGGATTTGAAAGAGGTATTTTGATTGTTAGGATTAAACACAGATTTGTTCTAGTGGCACTGTTACTGCTTGCAGTAACAGTTTTGAAAAGCAGCAGCAAAAAAGAGAGAGGCGAATCTTACCTGTTGAACACAATTTTTCCATCTGTGGAGACAAATCAGAAAAAATCTTTCATGTATTATTTCTCAGATATTTTTTTTGTCATAATTATTTGTTCACAGCTCATTTGAGTTCCCTGTATTAAGTTCTTGTTAATAAAATAATTTGTTTATTTTATATAAAGGGAAATGGCATATAACAAATGAAATATAAAAGACAATTTTAATTTTTCAATGGAATTTATAATTAGAAATAAAAAGTGAAAGCTCTGCACGTCATATCATCTCAGGCAGTAACAGTCATTACCGTTAAGATCAACTGAATACAATAGCTGTTAGTGTTTATTTTAATCTCTATAGGAAATATACCTTTATCGTGCATTTTCATAATCTCTTTAAATCTCTTAAAATTCTTGGGAAAATTCAAAGAAAGTCACTTCTTTCTTGAATGAAGAACTAAACCAATTACAGTTGTAGAGGATGTTGAATAGTAATCGGATGTGACAAAATATTGATACTGTAGGATCAAGTGATATTTTGGCAACAAGTATCAGTGTTTTTATTAGAATATGCAAGTACTCTGAGCTAATTTCCCCACCACTCGGACTTAGTCACTGAATGCATGAGGGTAAAGGGATATGGCAGTTGACTTTCTTTTTCTGAAGAAAGAAACTCACAGGGCAAAATGGTGGACAGCACTGGGACAGCAGGAGAAAGCTAATAAGCAAGCTAATTAAAAAAAAAAAAAAAGCGGACACAACATTAGGTTTGGGTTTTTGGCTCATTTGAATTCAGCACATAACTGAGCTTATTTATAGTCAACTTTCAATAGCTGTTATAATTAATTGAAATGATGAGACAAGCTATACAGTGGGTATGGAAAGCATTCAGACCCCTTTAAATTTTTCACTCTTTGTTTCATTGCAGCCATTTGCTAAAATCAAAAAAGTTCATTTTATTTCTCATTAATGTACACTCAGCACCCCATCTTGACAGAAAAAAACAGAAATATAGAATTTTTTGCAAATTTATTAAAAAAGAAAAACTGAAATATCACATGGTCATAAGTATTCAGACCCTTTGCTCAGTATTGAGTAGAAGCACCCTTTTGAGCTAGTACAGCCATGAGTCTTCTTGGGAATGATGCAACAAGTTTTCCACACCTGGATTTGGGGATCCTCTGCCATTCTTCCTTGCAGATCCTCTCCAGTTCTGTCAGGTTGGATGGTGAACGTTGGTGGACAGCCATTTTCAGGTCTCTCCAGAGATGCTCAATTGGGTTTAGGTCAGGGCTCTGGCTGGGCCAGTCAAGAATGGTCACAGAGTTGTTCTGAAGCCACTCCTTTGTTATTTTAGCTGTGTGCTTAGGGTCATTGTCTTGTTGGAAGGTGAACCTTCGGCCCAGTCTGAGGTCCTGAGCACTCTGGAAGAGGTTTTCTTCCAGGATATCTCTGTACTTGGCCGCATTCATCTTTCCTTCAATTGCAACCAGTCGTCCTGTCCCTGCAGCTGAAAAACACCCCCATAGCATGATGCTGCCACCACCATGTTTCACTGTTGGGATTGTATTGGGCAGGTGATGAGCAGTGCCTGGTTTTCTCCACACATACCGCTTAGAATTAACGCCAAAAAGTTCAATCTTCGTCTCATCAGACCAGAGAATCTTATTTCTCATAGTCTGGGAGTCCTTCATGTGTTTTTTGGCAAACTCTATGCAGGCTTTCATATGTCTTGCACTGAGGAGAGGCTTCCGTCGGGCCACTCTGCCATAAAGCCCCGACTGGTGGAGGGCTGCAGTGATAGTTGACTTTGTGGAACTTTCTCCCATCTCCCTACTGCATCTCTGGAGCTCAGCCACAGTGATCTTTGGGTTCTTCTTTACCTCTCTCACCAAGGCTCTTCTCCCACCATTGCTCAGTTTGGCTGGACGGCCAGGTCTAGGAAGAGTTCTGGTCGTCCCAAACTTCTTCCATTTAAGGATTATGGAGGCCACTGTGCTCTTAGGAACCTTGAGTGCTGCAGAAATTCTTTTGTAACCTTGGTCAGATCTGTGCCTTGCCACAATTCTGTCTCTGAGCTCCTTGGGCAGTTCCTTCCACCTCATGATTCTCATTTGCTCTGACAGCACTGTGAGCTGTGAGCTCTTATATAGACAGGTGTGTGCCTTTCCTAATCAAGTCCAATCAGTTTAATTAAACACAGCTGGACTCCAATGAAGGAGTAGAACCATCTCAAGGAGGATCAGAAGAAATGGACAGCATGGGAGTTAAATATGAGTGTCACAGCAAAGGGTCTGAATACTTATGACCATGTGATATTTCAGTTTTTCTTTTTTAATAAATTTGCAAAAATTTCTACATTTCTGTTTTTTTTCTGTCAAGATGGGGTGCTGAGTGTACATTAATGAGAAATAAAATCAACTTTTTTGATTTTAGCAAATGGCTGCAATGAAACAAAGAGTGAAAAATTTAAAGGGGGTCTGAATAGTATTCCCGTAAATCGATCTGCAGCTATATTGGCTTATTTTAATATCGATAGAATAATCTGCATCATTATCACTGCAGAATTTTGTTGATGTCATCAGCTGTTGAGTTAGAGTAAACTAATACATATTATACTAGTTACTAGTAATTTATATAATTTATTGCAAGCAACTGATGTGCAACTAAATGTTAAGCCTTAAAAAATAAATAAATAAATAAATATATATATATATATATATATATATATATATATATATATATATATATATATATATATATATATATATATATATATATATATATTACACACACACACATAAACACACACACCCCCCCCCCAAAAATCGAAAACAAAGGTTTTCAGTTAACCTAAAAGCTCTTTGTCAAGGGCCATGCAAAGAAAAAAAAAGCAATTAATTGTTATTTAAATGAGAGCACTTTTGGAGTTTTCTGATTTTAACAAACCGATGAAAAATGCGGAGCTGCTTCATAAGTGTTTTGTACTCTGAGCTTTGCTAATGAGAGTGTCAGAGCTCAAGAGTGATTTACACTGTTGAGCCTGAATATTTTTTTCAGTATGCAAGTGAAACGCTCACACTGAGCTGGGAATTTCAGATGACTGTACTTCATTTAAAATCAGGATTTTAAAATGTTTTTTAGACTCTAGCTATACATTTGATTCACTAATGTATTCAGCTATATAGTTAAGCTTTTTTACTTGCCTGATATTTTTACAGTATACTTCTGCTTTAATTTTTTTTTGTTTTTTTTTGTATGCAAAAAATGTAGCTATGTAAAGAGAAGGGTCTAAACATGCAACTTTTAAAACCTTATTTTCAGATAAATTGAACTGATTAAGGGTAAAGGTATGATGTATTTTACTGTGTGGATAACTGCTTTTACTTCTTATTTCTTGGTTGTTTCTGTGTGCTCAGGTTATGTTAGAGTGAGCTTCTTCCTGATGCTCCAGTTTCCTCCTGCTGTTCAAACACATGTAGGTCAGTAAGGAGAGTCTAAATTGCCCATAGTTGGCACTATCTGTCAGTTTTTAGTGCAAGGCTTGTGTCACTTCTTTATATTTAATGCGAACTCTTTCCTCAAAGGATCCTTCGTAAGGTTTAGCACGCATAATGAAACATATTTTCCTGCACTCCTTCAGGTCTCGGAATAATTTGCATTAGCAACAAGAAAGGAGAATCTAACCTTAACCCAAAGGAAGAAAAATGCAAAGAAATTTCTCAGATTACTGCATCTTCTATAGATACTTCAGTACGTTTACCATTTCTATTTGTGTGTATTTGCCACTGGTTTCCACATATGCTTCAATGCTAATTTTAAGCAGTAGAAAAACTAATTTAATTAAATGGAATGGTAAACAGATTGGAGTTTATTTAGTCCTTTTCAAGTATTGTTCACCACTTAAATAATTTACACTACAAGCTACAGGCACCCAGAGATTCGAACCACTGACCTTTGGAATAGCAGACAATCCATTCCGTCTCACAGCTCCCCCAGAATCCAACACCACTTGGAATATATAATGGGACTTTGTATTCATTTGCAAATGATGTTTTGATTATGGGGTGGTATTAATGTGATATGGGTTTCAATTAGGTTGACAAATTTTGAGAAAGCGTAAATTTTCTAAATATTAAAATGGAAAACATGACTGGTTTCCAGACGTGAACATGGTCTGCATTTCTTAGTCATTAGAGATTAACTTTATAGTCTGTAAATATTGGATGATGAAAATAATTGTTGGGCTTAAATTCCAACCCTTAACACATACATTTTCTTATACCCTATCTTGAACAATAGGGCTCAAGATTGTTCTCTATCCTCTTTTCCAAATAGTAAACATAATGCACTCCCCCCCCCCCGGTTTGTGTTTTCTCTATCTGCCAGCCACACTCACTCATAGAACCCACGTCTGGTTTTAAGCAGTGCTGCACAAGTTGTTTTGGAAAATTAGGTAAAAGCAGATAAGTGGTTTCACCAAAACATAAACCAAAATACTTAATCTTGAAATGGCATTAAAAGCCATCATACAGTATTGATATCTAACAAAGTAACAGTGTAAAAAGGATCGATTCTATTTTTTAATTTTTTTAAACATTTAATAGTGGAGTAAATGCATTAGCTTACAAAACCACAGCTTCACTGGTGTTTTTTTTTTAACTTTTACAACACTTGAGAAAAAAATCTATCACACAACATCTGTTTTACCAAAGACATGGAAACATTACAGCCAAAATGGTTTAAATCTTTTTTTTTTGTTGTAAATGGAAGCAGCAAGATTATTCTAGAACTGTTGGGATTCATTAAATAAGCATGTATAAATAAACATTACAACTGTCCTCAGTGTTTAACAGTTGTAAACTATACATCTATAATTTTCAGTATTAAATTGAACATTAAGTAACACTTAGAAAACCATAAAAAACATAAACATAAAAAAAAATTGCTTATTGCAAACTACTCCATGCATTCAAACCCCCTCTTGTGGGATTTACATGTGTTCCCACAATCACTGAAATGGCAGCTCAGGTGTCTTTATAATCTTTATAAACCACTTTTATGACCTCTGTTTTAATTCAGTTAAGATTCAATTAGTTTATTTTTAGATTTTTTTTTCCATTGCAGGTGCTTTTAACTACAAGTCATGCAGCACTTTATGCTAAAGGCTTCAAGGATTTCATCGACCTCACATCCAAGGCCATTTTAGAATCACCAATTAACCTAATATGCATGCTTCCTGTACTGTGGGGAGGAAGCCAGAACTCCCAGAGGAAACCCACATAGGCACAGGGAGAACATGGAAACCACATAGAAAGGCCCCAACCAGGAAGCTTCTTGCTGTGAGGGGGGAGTGCTAACCACTCCACCTCTGTGCTGACCTATTGCAGAGTTTGTCAAGACTCCCTCTGACCTCTGTATGACCTCAGTTCCTGTACACCATAGATGATCACTTCTATGATGTACTATTCACAGTTTCAAGATTCCCCAATTACCGTTCAGAAACCAGTAGGTCCCTGGAAATTTGGGACAACACAGACCCATAAAAATTCACACTAAAAAAATACATACACAGACGTGTACAGTTTCGACATACAGGTCAACAACCTCAATGTACAAACATTTGCAGCACCTGTATAAAAATATGTAATTTTAGAATATTTCCATTTTTTTGTATTTTGGGTTACTTTAGAAAAAGCCATCATTTAGGGACTTTTTACTGCTGTTAAATATCAAAATGAGTCAAATGGCCAAACAGTATGTCAGGGTTAAATGAAGAGTAAAACCTTAAAAATCTTTTTTGACTTTCTCAGATTTAATTCATTTGTATTTGCCTTAAAACCCAGAGGAAACAACAAATGCACACACGCACACAATTGAGTGAAAAAGTATACACATGATTCAGAAGCTTGTAGAAACACCTTTAACATCAATAACTTGAAGTAATGGTTTTGTGTATGACTTGATCAGTCTCTGACACTTTGTGGAGAAATTTTGGCCACCTCGTCTTTACAACATTGCCTTGATTTCAGCCAGTCTGTTGTAGATTTGCTGGTGCGCTTGGGATCACTGTCCTGCTGCATGACCCAGCTTTGCCCAAGCTTTAGCTGTCAGACAAAAATGGCCTCACATTTGACTCTAGAATATTTTGCTATACAGAGGAGCTCATGGTAGTATATGCAACTGAAGTTAAAAACAGGACACAACACTGCCATGC
>JAMQGT020003246.1:0-10379 GCA_024447675.2 Pterophyllum scalare
AAAGGCAACATACTCAGAGACATTTCTAATAGCACTGACAGTTTGCAGATCTTTTCATCATTTAAATGAATTTTTAAAACATCAGCTCCATGGAACAAGTAAGGACACATCTATAACAATAAGAACCTCCTGTGGTGTCAAGGGACTGGTATTCTTTATGCTTTTGCTATGAGTATGTTCATACCAAGTATATTATTCCAAGATCTGAAATTTGTGGATGCCTCTAAATGTGGCCATATGCACAGAAGGATATTAGCTAATACAGTATTAAGTACCACTGGTGCAGTGATTTAAACATTGTTTTAGTGGCCAATATAATTCAAACAGACTGACTCCAGATTATATCTGATCAATAGGTTGTCTGTACTGTTGAACTAGATATTAAATCCTGATTGGTGGTATTCTAGAGAATGCTAGCTACTCGTGTCACTCAGTAAATACAACAGCAATGTTGGTCAGTTTTCACTCCACATTAAGGTTTTTCCAGTTTTGTCATGTTTGTTCTTAGACAAGTAACTAATCATTCGGGAAATAAAAATTCCTTTGTGTGATCAAATTTGAGTGAAATGTCATGTCAGACAAAACAACAAGGTGGTTTATTTCATACAGATAACAATGCAGTAAATTTATTATGGAGCTGGGTTGGCTCTATGGTAAATTACTAGACTGTGTCTTTTTAATATGTATCCAGTTTCTTATTAGTCTGATTGATTCATGTATTTCCATTGGTCAGTCTGTCTGACAGACAGCTCTACATCAGTTTATTTTCAGTCTCTCTCTCCTGCTCTGTCTCTCTGATGTTTTTCAACCTCTCTCTGCCAGCTGCAGCTCTGCCCTACTTTCAGATGTCTGCTGTCTTTGCATTTGACAGCATGTTTAAAGAAAATTAATATTTAAGCTGGCAAAGAAATGAAGGTCACCATTTCATGTGTTTGTCTCTGCCCATGTTAAGGATCAAGTGTGGGCATATGGTACAAATACAGATGCACCGTGATTCTGAATTTCCACTGCCTGTTTTTATTTCACCAAATCACTGCAACAACGAAGCCTGATTTTCCAGAGATAAGACTCGATGGGAAGGGCAATGATATTGCTGAACAAAGCTTTAATTTTTCAAAAAGACTCGGCCCATTAAATTTGCAAGTCCCCGTCTCATTTTGCAGACAGTGCTTAAATATTGTAACTGTTTTAATTCAGAAGGCTTGCCCTCTTCTTCTCCATCCACAATGTTGTTCTTCAAGAGAGACAAGTGGAGGAGAAAGGCAGTTTTATTCTGTATTTCCTCTGTAATTAATACTATTGCATGCCAGTTGTTGTTGCACTATTCACTAGATCTCATGTTACATGAATACAGAAATTTAAAAAAATGAAAATATACATACATCCTTAGACTCTGTTTGTCTATGCCTTTGTGCTTTTGTTCACCTACAGTCAATTTTTAATGGCACATTTAACTATGATCATAAAGGCTCCAAAACAAGTCTATGCAGGTAATCATTATGTCACAAAAAAATAAAATAAACACTGACAGCAGTTCATATGGTTTTAAAAAGTGCATAAAAGATGAATGTTTCCCTCACAAGATGTTCAGCATAATTTTACATAATTTATGGACATCAAATGTATTTCACAAAACAGCAACAATTAAAGGACTGGCCTACGTAAATATCCAGCCACCATGAAGGCGAATAGCATCACAGCTGTGATGGCAATGTGCTCAGACAAAAGGCTCACAATTAATGCAGGTGAAGAGCTCTGCTGAAGAGGTGGAAACAACTCCCCGGTCAGGCCCTTTGTCTGCGTTACATCTAATCTAATGGATAGCACAAAATCTCTACACTGTAAATAGAACACACATAAAGAATGTCACATCCAACACGTGACGTCATACAATTAAGGTCAAAGGTCAAAGAAGTCTTCATTATCCCCAGGGGGGCAAATAGTTTTGCAGAGGTAGCATCACAAACAGCAGAACACCACCGATAAACAACACTGCAATCACAAAAATCACCAGATGTTGTCTAACAGACCTATTGTCATGGTAACAAGAGTTTTTGAGCCCGTGACCGTGGCACCAAATATCTGCGGCCTGCGGGGAGCAATGTGAAGCGGCCGTGAAGAGGGTGGCTCAAGTCAGCCAGGGTAGGCTTTTCTTAGGATCAACCAACAGGTTGTTCAGGGGAAGCCCCGCAATTAAAAATATATATGTTTATTTATTTGTTGTTCTTAATATTCAAACACAGAGCAGCTTGTTTAACTAGCAAATTTTACCTCCCAAAGATATGATAGAGAGCTTATGCACAGTACTGTACAGTACACTGCAGTATTATGCTGTCCACCATATGCACACTACACCAAACAATATGATGAATTTTGGATGTAAAAAGTTATAGCAGGCCATTCTGACCTCTGGTACCTATGAATGTACTCCGTGCATCAAAAACTGATAACATGCCTTCGTGATAACTCAACCTTTCTTTCTTTTTTTTTGCTGTTACACCATCCTTGCCTGTTAATGCCAACCCTTTTCACCCTCCCACTGTTTGTAACACAGGCTGTCCATTGAGTTTGTGTTTGGCTTTGGCCAAACAGATCCATGTCGGTTCCTGGTAACGTGAATACGAGCCCTTTTCAGGCCAAAGCTGTTTCAACTGTCATGACTTCAAAACTGCTGCTAATTCTGGTGAAAATAAACCAGTCGGTTGCTTGTTTCTTTGAGCTTTCGGGGAGTGCAGTCGAGATGAATCTTTAATCTGAGGGCAAACCTGTAGTGGGGAGATTCAAAGCACTCAGCCCTACGACCACCACCACCACACACACACACACACACACACACACACACACACACACACACACACACACGTACATACATAGTGGACATGTTTGGGGATGCTTCTCAGGTGTGTAGTGTGAGGTCTGAGGAGAAGAAAGACTGTATTGTATTGCGTGTGGAATACTTTATATTTCATTGTGTTAAACAAAAACCACAGGCCTTTGAAGCTCACTGTGCTCATGTGTCTGCTTGAGCTGTAAGTGAATATTTTATCACCGATGTGTTGTATGTTGGGATCCTGTGTAAAATGTAAATTGAAAAAAAAAGAATGCAATAATTTGTAAATCTCATAAATCCACATTTTATTCAAAACAGAGCATAGAAAACATATCAAATGTTGAGGAAAATGTACCATTTTAAGAAAAAAATAAGGAAATTTTTTAATTTGATGGCAGCGAAACATCTCAAAAAAGTTGGAAGAGGGCAATGGTTACCATTAAGTGGCACCCCATCTACTTTTAACAACAGTCCTTAAACATCTGGGAACTGAGGAGCAGCTGCTGGACTTTGGGGAGATGAATGCAGTCCCATTCTAATCTGATAAAGGATTCTAGCTGCTCAGCAGTCCCAGGTCTTCTTTATTGTATTTTTCTTTTCATGACGAGCCAAATGTTTTAAATTTCCTGAAACGACCGGACTGCCGGCAGGTTCAGCACCCAGACTACAAAGTCATGCTGTAATAGATGCACTTTAACATTGGTTTGTTTAAATAAGCAAGACCCTCCACGAAAAAGACATTTTAAATGAGCTTTGGCCCAGAGAGGACAGTGTTTCTGGATTATGTTCACATATGGCTTCTTCTATGCATGATAGAGCTTGAAGCTGCATGCCTGTTTTTACTGTAGTGTGGCTTAGAGGCCTGAAAATCACATCTAGTATTGTTTTTTTCACCCTGCAGAAATTCCTCCAGATTCTCTGAACCATTTGATATTATGAACTGTAGATAATGAGATATTCTAAGTCTTCAGAATTTTACATTGAGGAACATTATTCTGAAATTGTTCCACTATTTCTACATACAGTTGTTTTTTTGTTTGTTTGTTTTTTGCCTATTAGTGAACCTCTTACCACCTTCTGATTCTCTAGTATATTTTTTTAAATATGTTTTTATCTCATGTTACTGACCTGTTTCTAATTAACCTGATTGGATGCTAAATTTTTTAATGTGTTGCTTCCATTAAATTTTTTAAAAAAAGAAAAAAAAGCTAATATTTTTATTAAAATGGTACTTTTTGAAACATTTGGTATGTTTTCTATATTCTGCTGTCAATATAATATGAGTGTATGGGATTGTTTTTCATTTACATTTTAAACGTTATCCCAACTTTTGGGGAATTAACGTTGTAATCAAGCTCAAAACAACCCTTTCAACTGTACAGGTCAACAGGTCATACATAAAGAGAATTTACACCGGCTTCATTTTTCCGGCCCTGAAGCTATATCCATCTTTTATTTACACAGTATTTGGGAAAGCCTTCTGATGACTTAAACTAACTAACAAAATCGATGGTTCCACCCAGAGAAGGCCACCTACTTTTCACATGACAAACTGCCCATTCAATTCAGGTATTGCCCTGTAAACTATGCCATAAAACTGGGCCAGTAAAAAAAAAATTATTTATTTATTTTTTATCATCATGTCCTCTGTGCATAATCTATCAGAGCTGATTTATCCCATTTAATGTCAGTATAACATTGTGGCTCGTAACTTTATTGTGGAACAGAGATTTGTTTGGTGACAGCGTAATCTTTATGAAACACATGATTTAATTCTGTATCGACATATCGACAGACTCCAGCAGTTAACTGCTGCCACACAAATCAACAAAACTTCCACAGGAGACCACTGTCTGTTTTCGGTTTCTGTTTGACAGTTATACCATGTGTTTGATAATGAAAGACACATCAAAAATATGGGTGTTATATGGAAAATTTATGGCAGGCATCAATATTTAATTCAGCTGTGTTGCAGGGGAAATACTGGAGTCATGAGATGAAGATGTACTAAAGCTTCTTTTATTGGCGGGAGGTCCAGGTCACCGACGCCTTTGCAAGGGCTGTTTTCTGTTTCAGCAATACAATCAACACTGCTGCATGTGAATGTAACGATGATGGCAAAGGTAAAGGACAAAAAAAAAAAGTTTTTTCATAATTTGGAATGATCATCTTGATTTCCAGGCACCTGTCGGAGTTTGACTTTACCGTATTAATGCTTAGCATTACTGGGGTTTAAAACATAAGCAAACCGATGGATTTCAGGCTGAAGAAAGTAAAGGGAAGATCTGAAGGCAGTGCAGGGATGAGTGGGGCTGATATTGAATAATATGGTAATGAATGGGAACAACAGTAAAGCAGAGAGGATGACCTTACAGACCACACAATCAGACCATCACACTGACCCTAAATTATACCCTATTAACCTCTCATTGCCTCACCCCCATCTTCCCCCTACCTCCTCTGTCCATTAGCAGACGAGGCCGTGGTGGTGTAGAGACGTGCTGTGAATAGAGATGTGCAGCCATGTCGGCGCACCGTCTACCGTCTTGTCCCATTTTAATTAACCAGTGTGCAATGTCGAGGTGAAGAGAGGAGGAAGAGGAGAATCTTAAATTCTGAGTGAAAAAGAAAAAAAAAGGTAGATGAGGAGGAGGAAGAGGTGTAAAACTGGAAGGAGAGGAAGTGAGAGAGAAAGCCAGGAGTAGCGAGAGAGAGAGAGAGAGAGAGAGAGAGAGAAAGGGATGAGCAGGGTCATCCTCCCTGCTAATTTGCTGACATGGGGGCATCGGGGAGGGCTGGCCTCCTAATAAGATTGTTTCTTGAAGAAGCAGCGCGAGCTGTGAAGGGAACAAAAGTAACTGTGCCCCGCGAATCCTGTAGCCAATTAGTCCGTATCAATAATTAAAAACCATTGTCTGCACAGGGGCAGGGGCGGCAGATTGAGTTTCCCTCCACCAGGCTAGATTGTTATGACAAGCAGTGCCTACATAATGATATTAGCCGTTAATAATTCACTGCCCGGCCTGCGTCACTGCAGGTGACAGGAGGCCTGCGCTCAGGCAGCCATCAGTCGGCCGGCCGGCCAATTATCAGAGGTCAGGAATCAGAAATGGAAATTGAAAATTGCTCTTTTGTGGTAGGTGGGTGCTGCAGGTGTGGGGTGAATGTGAAGAGGAAATGTGTTACTGTAGAGGTAGCACGCAGGTCACACAGAAATACTATGATTAATGCTGTAAGTGAAAGATTTGTGAACTTTTTCTCCACTGAAACAAAAAACATCAAATTTGTAGTTTTGACCATCATGTCTACCAAGAGTGATAATTTTGTGAAGAAAATAACTGCATAGATCATGTGGAAGACAGTTTTTTTTTTTTTTCTCCCAAGGGGGCTTACAGTTTTTCTAAAAATTTTTGTCAGTTCAGTTTCTGGACTGGAGGAGGTGAACCCTGCTGGTGATGAGCTGCAGTATTTAAAATGCTGTTCCTGTATCGAATAAGCTGCAGCCAGAATACCCAAATCTCCTTCCTTTGAGTTAAAACTAAAAGAAATAATAACCATTCACCACAGGGCAAGTACACATAACCAGGAAGTCAGTCTTTGAATTGGTTCATGGATCAATCATAAGCTTATTTTGCTGTTTTCTCTTCACAGTGATGGTCTGACTTTTATGTTTCTTGCAAAGTTTAACTTTATTGTCATGTAGCCTCTTCAAAAAGTCTCTGCAGCCAACTTAGGAACCTGCAATTATTCCTTGAACTAAAGGTAGTTGTTTACTTTCAAATGATCTAAATAACAATAATAAAAGTACAGTACTGTGCAAAAGTCACCCTTGATTTCTTTATATTTCGTTAGAAAAATGGGAAATAGGTGCAATAATTTATTGAAGCTTGTACATACATATGCAAAAATGCCTCATATAAGGCAAAAACAGAGTTTTTACAATTTTACCAAGCTTGAAGGTCAATATCTGGTGTGACCACCTTAATTCTTCAGCGGGGAGGTCAGTCCATGACTGATAGTGCTCCATTATGTGTTTTTCAATCCAGGGATGCTTTTACTGCACTGGCAGTGTGTTTAGGGCCATTGCCATGCTGAAAAATGAACCTGCTGCCCATCAGAGTCTTTCCAGATGGTATTATGAAGTGGGTCAAAATCTGAAGGTACTTTTCTGCATTCATAATTCCATCAATTTTGACAGGATCACCGTCACCACTGGCTGGACTGCAGCCCCAAGCCACAACAGAGTCTCCACTGTGGTTTACAGATAGCTGTAGAGACTCAATGTTGTACCTCTTCTGATGATATGTCTGTGTAGATTCTCAGTCATCCAGGTCATAGTAGTCTCTGGAGCTTGAAAAAAAGGCGACTGGACTTCCTTCGTTTCTTGGACGTCTTCAAGAAACAAAAAGAAGTCCAATCTTCTGATGATAATTTTAACCAAAATTGTCCAGTTTGGTTTTTATTCCATGATACCTGTTGTAAGTGCCAGGAGAAAGCCCAGTTCTTCTGTAATTCAGCATACCTCAGCCTTTTCTCCCTGTTTTCCTTCCGTAAGAATGGCTTCTGGACAGCCGCTCTTCCACTCGGACCATTTCTGATGAGGCTTCGGCGAACAGTTGATGGATCAGCAGATGGGACAGAGCATCTCTCAGCATGTCTCAGGTCCTGCGTCGTTGCTGGAATTTTTCCTTTTTCTTAAGGACATGACTTTCATATACTGTTTACCTGCTGCAGATATTTTTTGTTTTAGGCCTGACACCTCTTTTACCTTCCACTTGTCCACTTTCCTGAGATGTTTTAAGGACAGAATGCACACCAAAGAAAACATTTGAAAGACCTCCAGAGAGTCTGGAGAACTGTTGTTCAAGAAGAGTTTAAAAACTAGAGTAAAGTCTGGCTCCTTGGAAGCAAAATATAAAGAAATGTGGGGTGACTCATGACTTTGGCACAAGAGTGTATATTTTGGGAAATTTGCATGGTTTTAGATTCACCTAGTCCTGCATTCAAGTGAAAGGTTAGGTATTGGAACTTGCAGAGTTTTATTGCCATTTCAAGCTCCTGAAAGTCTTCAGAACTTATTTTGTCATGCATTTCATCTTTGTGCATGTGAGTGTAGGTGCATATGTGTGTGTGTGTGTGTGTGTGTGTGTGTGTGTGTGTGTGTGTGTGCGCGTGTGCGTGTGTGTGTGTGTGTGTGTGCGTGTGCGTGTGCGTGTTTTAAGGGGCTTTGTGTTTGGTGTCGAATAGAAGACAGATGTGGTGTCCATGTGTGCCAAAACTGCTTCACACATACACACATGCCTGTCTTCTTGTCTTGTCCCAGTAGGCCTTACACAGAGTGGACGCTGTACGCTGAGCAGATCTGGCTGCAGGGCCCCGAAGGAAAGCCACATGCCCAGCTTTCCCCCCATCAGTTCACAGACAAATGACAACTAGCCTGAGGTTCTTCTGACAAAGCTCTACATAGAACCCTGCAGAGCACACGCTTTGCACCGTCATCTTTCATTTTTTTCTGTTTAAACATTAGCTGTTTAAACATAAATGTTCATATAAATGTAATTCTTACAGAGATTTGTACTAAGTGGCAAATTACTGTTAAATTGCATGATTTTTCACACATTTTTCATGATTGTATACACAAGAAAGTGTGAGCGTGTGCATGTCACACTTTTATGACTAAGGCTGAAAACCTACTTTCGGCTGTTTCCTTATTCACAAGAGGTCACCACAGTGGGTAGCTCTGCATGTTTGATTTGGCAAAATTTTTACACCAGATGCCCTTCCTGACGAAACCCCAAAGGGATTTGTGTCTCTAGCTCCACGAGTAGATTCATAGAGCTCTTATTGTCCAATCATGTTAGACCAAGATCTGCCAAGAGAAAATCGCATGCACAGTGTGGCCAAATGCACAGTGCATACTACAGATTGTAATCACTCCAGTAGGAGATAGCATGATTAATGGTCAATAGCATGAAAAGGGCCTAAATTATACTGTGTTCTATTCCTTTAACTCGCTGCAGGCAGATAGCATACCCTCTTTTCTTCCACATAAAATATTTCCTAAGTGAAGGGTCATTCGGCAGATCAAATTCAAACTCTTCATACTGAATATTGTTCAAGGTGAAATAAACAATCCAATAGATGTGCAGAGTTCTGCAGGTATTTCTGGCTCTGGAGCAACATTTCTAATATGAAGTTACTGACTTCCCCAAAGGAAGACATTTGTTTTTTCCTCCCCACTGCCTCCAACTGCTTGCTCAAAGGGGAGGTTTTCTCAAAGGGAAGCATTCTTATAATTTTGGAAGGTCTTTATTTTACAATGAGAAGCGCCCTCAGATGATTGTGGTGAATTAAGTTCACATAAATAAAACTGAATGTGATGGATTTGAACTGAAGAAGACTACCCGGCAGTAATGCTATCGTTCTCGAGAGACTTCGTTCTGATGACAGCAGAATGGTCATAGCCACCAACATCAGATAGTCTACGCTTCCTCATTCACTTTAAAGTCTCCTCTAAGGCACTAGCTAATCAGGAATGACCTCAGCATCTCCCAAAAGCGGTCCAACATAACTTAGCATAACAGTTAATAATACATAGACCCATCAGAGGGGAATTTGTATTCTTTCTCCCGGCCGAAGAAATGTAATAACTCCAACTGAAGTGTAACTCAGATCATCTGATTGACATTTAACCCTGTCATCTTGAAGCGATAAGGGGTAATCAATAAATTAGTGACATGGCATCAGATCTGTGTGTTTTAATTGCTGAGCTGTGCATTATTCATCTGTCTGAAGTAGACGAGCAGTGAACGGACTCTGGGCGTTGATTACCGAACTAAAGAGTGATCACAGTGAATGAGAGATTGGTCTCTTAAATGCCACAGCCTGATGAGAGCAGCTGTACACACACACACACAGCGAGAGAGAGAGACTATACTGTAGCACCTTTAAGTCCGTTAAGTCCAGATGTGTGGATGTGTCTTAACATAACCAAGCATTTTAAAGAAAAGGAAAAGTGAGTGAAAAAACTAATCAGGTAGTGAAAATGAACAACAGCAACAACAACAAAAGTCCAAAACACAGTGCTTCCAAAACAGGAACAAACGACAGCCTCCTGGATGATGAGGACCAATCTATCAGTATCACTATGGATACCACTGTGAATCAAACATACAATTGTGCCATGTTTCTGTGAGAGGAAAAGTGGATGTGTGTGATTTTGAATGCATTGTATTTCATTGCTTTGTTAGCGATGAGTGGCAATGTGACTCACTGCAGTGTGTCGCTACTTTAAAGAAAAAACTCTGAGGCCTTTAAAGAATGAAAGACACGATTTTAAATGTGTATCTCCAGGTTTGCTGTGTAGCTCTGAGAGGTTCGGTTCATGAGACAAAGGGATCAGTGAGCCTTAGAGCAAAGCTGAAAACTAGAAGAAATCATAGGTGTTGACAATTTAAACCCCTGTGCTACTAGCAGCACTAATGAACTTTTAGTTTGTCTTTGGCTTGCATACACTGTATACCACCCAGTGTAACGCAACAGCAATACG
>JAMQGT020003247.1:0-15000 GCA_024447675.2 Pterophyllum scalare
GAGCACAATCTCTGAATACTTTTCAAGCTAACAAACAAAAATGTTTGGCTATAGCTACTTAAAACATTCATAATCAGTTCTTTGAGTAAATTCACATCAGATAGTCTACTAAAGAGCGAATCAAAAACAGCAAAAGCTAAAGTTAAATATGAGTTAAATCTCGGTTTTCCTGAATTTAGTTTAGCTGCAGATCCAAACTGTTAGTTAGCCTGATGTTTCCATTGCTAACCCCTGGCAATCCCATTTAGCTGCCCTCACAAACAGTCTGCTTTAGTCTCCAAGCTGTTAGCTATGCCAAGCTGTCTACAAACCTTTGCCTTATCTGAGCTAGCGCTGTTAATTTTACAGCTAAGTCATTGCAGGTTGATTAGGATTCGTTTTGGGCACAGCCTACTTCGCTGAGTCCTGTTAGATTTGAAGGTGTGGACAAAGTTTGGGGTTACAGCTAGCATATGTTCAGTCAGTTAAAAAGACCATGACAGGAAGTGTGGTCGATATGAACAAATAAAGTCTGCCTCTGAATATGAGCTTGGAAAAAAAAAATTATATATCTGTAAAGCATAACGTACATTTCTACTGCTTTGATAAAATAAATTCAACCATTAAAGCTTAAATCACGAAATCTGCCTAAAGCCTTTACTTGACTACAAACAAGTTAGTAAACATTACTCAGAAGAAACCCAGTTTATCTGGAGACAGCTAAACTGGGTTTAACATCATCAGAAAATGGGTTTAATTCAGGAAGTTCCCTTTGGCTTTGGGAATCTAAAGAGACCACCATGCTAGCTGCCAACATAGCAAAGTAAAGTATCCGAGTGGATGATTTGAGCTAACGCACCAAAGCTCCTCTGGACTGTAAAATGTGGACATTATTTTTATAATTTTACATTACGAAAGCTTCAAGCTAGCTGGCTAATATTGTTGTTTTCTGGATAGTTTTTTGAGTGGTTCCACAATAAATGCCAGCATACACAAACAAACAGCCAAATAATAATAATATTAATCAATCTTTGATTTTTTTAAAAAGCTCAAATTAAACATCTGGTGTGTTGCATAGTAATGTACTGGCACTACGTGCTGGTGCCCAGGAGGGCTTATTACTTAAACCTTTTTCAGTGCTTTAAGCACATATAAATTACACAGTTAAAACTGAAACGTGTCTATAACTTTCATGGAGCGATACTTGGTTAAAAGCAAGCCTTTATTAATCACAATATATTGTCACCTGTTGTGAGCTATTGCTAAAATAAAATCATGTTCGTTTCACTTTTTGTTATTTGTTGTGATAGTTTCTAAAAGGCTTTTAATCTGAAACTGTTACAGGAAGTGCATAATGCAGCTATGGTTCGTTGGTTCGCCGTGGCCTAACGTGAATCTGACAACAGATTATAAAAGATTTAATGTTTTTGTGCCCATTTCCTGAAACGTTTAGGAGTCTCTGAACTGATATCATGCAAGTTAACAACAGTCTAAACTGTTCTTTAAGGACAAGCAGGCGTTATACTCAACTACATCCCTGCACCCCAGAGTCTGGGGAGGAAAACAAGGCCACGGTCACAACAGACGTGTGGCGTGGCGGCCAGCTCGATAACCCAAAGGGAAACACTTTGAATGTAAGAACAGTGTTGACTGTAAGCCGTGCTGCAGGGGTCAAAGGTCAGTACTGTCATTGCAGCTTTGTGTCCTGCCTGTAAAAGTCGACAGGGGGACATTTGACTAAGCTGTCATTGCCAGCAGTTATTACGCAGTGGTGTGACCGTGGCCTGAAAACAACAAACAGCCAATACAAAGATTACATGAAGCATTCAGTCCATCAAATGTAGCCCGCTCAGCTGAGTCTACTTGGCGTAATAAAAACAAAATCTGTCCATGGTGAGAATGAGGTGTCAGGTCTGAATGGGCTCGAGGCCTTGGCTCGTCATATTGATTTTGTGGCCTCGCGTTACACATGAATATGTACCATAGGCTATATGGGAGCTCTAATATATAGCCTGATACTGTGTCAGCACCCTGCAGTCACACAGTGCTGTCTAGGCCAAGCCTACTAAACATCAATAATTCATGGTTGACTCTAATACTGTGTAATTCCACGGTTGTAAGCGGGCGAGAATCCATCACATTTTCATCATTGTCATCATTTCAGCTCGACGGCGTGTTGAATATTTCATATTATCGACCTCTGGGTCAGGTCTGCGTGTGATTGGATGAACGCTCCGGGAGGACAGCGGCCTGCAGAGGTCCCAGGAAGGCGAACCGGAGCGCCGTACAGTGATGTCGTAGTAAAATCCATTCGGGGAGTATTTTCTTGTGATGAATACGAACTCAGAAGTTTTCTGTATTTTCGGAGAGTAGCTATCACTCTTTTCCTATTTTCTTTTTTTCAGCTGGATTTTTCCTTTTTTTCTTTTTTTCTTACTTCTTTTCACTTGGTGTTTCCATGTTTTTCCTTATTTCTGTTAAAACGCCAGCCAAGTCAGTATGGTGGGCAGTGCAGTGAGGACCAAGGTGAGGCCCCTAGCGTGGGCAGATCTGGGGGCTCCGTTTCCGCCGCCACAGAGTTCAAACAAACTCCCGCGGAAATTCAGGTTGCGGGACTCCTTTTTCAGTTTATCCCAGAGGTCCGTCGCTCCCTCCTGGCAGTCCGCCAGCGCCGTCGTGGCACAGGAGTGGAAGTTATCCCAGTAACTGGCAGGAGAAAACACAGCAGGCGTTAACACCACAAGCGTTGGACTGCAGTGGGAGGCTCATTTCAAACTGAATGCATCAACTACACTGAGGCAGCAGAGCCAAGAGTGGAACCATCCCAGAGTCTGGCAGCACAGGACACACAGCGAGGAGGAAGCTTATGAAGACACAGCCGGTGAACTTCAGCTACTTTTATTTTGCAGTCAAACGAAGCTGAAGCTGGAGAGCTGCAGCCTGGGCACATTACAGCCCGCCTCCCCCATCAGCGCTCGGCAGAGAAGATTTCAATATTGAAGGCAAAATACTGGCTGCATGTCTACAATAAAAACCTTCCACATAACTGAAACTCTGTTGGCTGATTCTAATATTTTTAGATTCAACTTGAAAGCCCAGATTAATTTTTTGATCCAGTTGGTCACAGATAGTTGTTAATTTTAATGTTACCTCTTATGCCCTCGTCAGAGTTCAGAACAACCCTCCTTTATCTCACACTGGGCCTTGTTACAGCCTCTGTCTGAAGCTGTTTTAGCTCCTCCTCCTTTCACACAACTTTCTTCTGATTGGCTGCCCCTTACAAACAGTTTTACTGCCTAAACCAGACCGAGTAGTGTATGTGAAGAATGGGAAATCGTGTCTAGAAACACAAATGAACAGATCACATGTTGTTACTATTTTACAAACTGCTGTGAGACTGTGTTGGATGACCATTTAAGGACATCCTCTCTCTGTGACATCATACAGATCCCAGAGTTGAAAAAACAGTTCTAAAGGGTTATTTGTACATTCTTTGGTCATGTTTAATATGAAACAGAACATGACAGGAAATTTAAAGCAACGTGTCCTTTAAATCCTCTGAAGCTTTTGACAGCTTTGCTGTAACTGTTTCTTTAATATATTTACTAAGAGTTTGATAAGATGCTACTTTGTTTGGCAGTTTCTGCTTAATTTATTACTTTTGAGTGTTTGCTGTTTGTTTAAAGTCTAGTAATGAACACGTTTTGTCTCAGAGGACTCTGAACACTTTATGCGCTAACATTCTGAACGAGTCGGTTCAGCAACAAACAAACTGCTGATAAAACACAGCTTTTCCTTCTAGTTTTAGATGTGCAGCCTCCTACTAATTAAGTCAATTTTATTGAACAATAGAGACTAACGTGACCAAATTAAGAGGCACATTTACTTAAAATGTTAAAATACTTCTTTAATTTTTACATTTTCTGCTCTTTCATATGTCTGTTCTTACTCTCTGAAGAGTCTTATTAAGCTTTACAAATGTTTATAGATGATGTATTGGTCTATATTAACAATCTCAACTACATGTAACAAGTTAAACTTGACTCCAGCTGTAATAATGGTATTAATATTGATAATATTCCGTCAGTAATCACAGTACTCTAATGCAGGCATTGTTATTTCTTTACCACTTGTGGAAAGAGATGAGACAAGCAGAAAAACATTTCATTGTCATTTTTTAACCTCCGAGCTTTGATTCATTAGTTTCTAAAATGTAAATATTTCACGAAATGTTTAAACTAAATTACAAAACCTCCATAAGAACTTGTTGATAGAAAACAGATTTGTTTTTGCAGTTAATCCCAAACTTTTCCCCAATCTTTCCAAATCTGACCCATAAAAGTTCATTTTATCCTGTACATTTATCCAGCCTGTTTAAATGTTTCAGATCTTATTTACTGTAAATGACCTTTGTGACCCACCTGTGGTCCACACACTGATTTGATCCTATGAATGCAGAACTGAGTGTTGCTGCTTTCACCGCAGCATCCACAAACATGTTATAGTGAAAACATGAACCACGCCCACCTTTAAATACCCATAAAACATGACCTGTGTGTTTAGGTTACTTACAATAAATCAGAATAAAATCAGTTCACAGAATAAAATATGTGAACGTAAATGAAAAAAGTGTCAAGTGTGTGAAGAATCAACAACAAGTGGGACACAATCGTGAAGTGGAATGAAATTTATTGGATGTGTCAAACTTTTTTAACAAATAAAAAACTGAAAAGTGGGGCGTGCAATATTATTGGGCCCCTTTACTTTCAGTGCAGCAAACTGACTCCAGAAGTTCAGTGAGGATCTCTGAATGATCCAATGTTGTCCCAAATGACTGATGATGATAAATAGGATCCACCTGTGTGTAATCAAGTCTCCGTATAAATGCACCTGCTCTGTGATAGTCTCAGGGTTCTGTTCCAAGTGCAGAGAGCATCATGAAGACCAAGGAACACACCAGGCAGGTCCCAGATACTGTTGTGGAGAAGTTTAAAGCCGGATTTGGATACAAAAAGATTTCCCAAGCTTTAAACATCTCAAGGAGCACTGTGCAAGCAATCATATTGAAATGGAAGGAGTATCAGACCACTGCAAATCTACCAAGACCCGGCCGTCCCTCTAAACTTTCATCTCAAACAAGGAGAAGACTGATCAGAGATGCAGCCAAGAGGCCCATGATCACTCTGGATGAACTGCAGAGATCTACAGCTGAGGTGGGAGAGTCTGTCCATAGGACAACAATCAGTCGTACACTGCACAAATCTGGCCTTCATGGAAGAGTGGCAAGAAGAAAGCCATTTCTCAAAGATATCCATAAAAAGTCTAGTTTAAAGTTTGCCGCAAGCCACCTGGGAGACACACCAAACATGTGGAAGAAGGTGCTCTGGTCAGATGGAACCAAAATCGAACTGTTTGGCCACAATGCAAAACGATATGTTTGGTGTAAAAGCAACACAGCTCATCACCCTGAACACACCATCCCCACTGTCAAACATGGTGGTGGCAGCATCATGTTTTGGGCCTGCTTTTCATCAGCAGGGACAGGGAAGATGGTCAAAATTGATGGGAAGATGGATGGGGCCAAATACAGGAGCATTCTGGAAGAAAACCTGTTGGAGTCTGCAAGAGACCTGAGACTGGGACGGAGATTTATCTTCCAACAAGACAATGATCCAAAACATAAAGCCAAATCTACAATGGAACAGTTCACAAATAAACGTATCCAGGTGTTGGAATGGCCAAGTCAAAGTCCAGACCTGAATCCAATGGAGAATCTGTGGAAAGAGCTGAAGACTGCTGTTCACAAACGCTCTCCATCCAACCTCACTGAGCTCCAGCTGCTTTGCAAGGAAGAATGGGCGAGAATTTCAGTCTCTCGATGTGCAAAACTGATAGAGACATACCCCAAGAGACTTGCAGCTGTAATTGCAGCAAAAGGTGGCGCTACAAAGTATTAATGCAAGGGGGCCCAATAATATTGCACGCCCCACTTTTCAGTTTTTTATTTGTTAAAAAAGTTTGACACATACAATAAATTTCATTCCACTTCACGATTGTGTCCCACTTGTTGTTGATTCTTCACACAAAATTAAAATTTTATATCTTTATGTTTGAAGCCTGAAATGTGGCAAAAGGTTGAAAAGTTCAAGGGGGCCGAATACTTTCACAAGGCACTGTATGTCTGATTCTGCAGTTTAAGAGTTAACTCACTCTTTGTTTCCTCAGACTCCTTCTCTCCTTCAGCCTTTTCCCTCTCTTAATTCCTTTCCTCCTCTATCCCTGCTTCTTTCCTTTGCTATAACCCCTCCTCCTTTTTCTCTCACTTTCTCTTCAGCCTAAATTTCCTTTTTCCCCCCTTCAAGGTTTTTTGTCCTTTTTGCTCTTTTCATCTCCACCTCTCATCTGTTTTTTCCATCCCCCTCTCAGTTAATGTGAAGACACCAGCGACGCGTGCTGCAGCACACACACACACACACACACACACACACACGGCGTATCTAATCCAATCTTCCAATCTGCTCTTATTGATGTTGACCTCTTGAACTGAGCCGTGTCGATGCTCCATCTCTGAGCAATTAACGCCTGTGTGTGTGTGTGTGTGTGTGTGTGTGTGTGTGTGTGTGTGTGTGTGTGTGTGTGTGTGTGTGTGTGTGTGTGGAAGCGTATTAACACACACCTCCTGCCACGCCTCAACACCGCTGTGATGGAGCTGTCACTGAATTAAAAAATCATGTGTGTGTGAGGAGGGGTGGGGGCTCCTTGCTGCAGTGTGCCATCTGGTGCCCACCCTGTTTGGGTGGTGGGATGGATGGTGGATTAGAGGGAAGATTGGAGGGGGGGCAGCTGGGCTGCACATATGCACACTGCCCTACTGACTGCACCCCCCACAAAATCTCCGTCTCCCCCTCAGGGTTAGCGGTTAAATCACTCATATTGTTTTCTTTGTGATCAGAGCGACGGTCCTCACAGATGGGACTCAATATTAGAGAAGATCTATAATAAAAACTCCACACACACTTCACACTGCCCCACAAAGCCCAACACTGCAGCTACACAGTCTGTGAAGAGCTGAGTCTCATCGTTACAAGTCTTACTTAAGCATATAATCATCACCACGTGGATATTTGTTATTTTTAAGGGATGGAAAAGTAGAATATATAAGTGAAATGAAGACAACTAAAGCTAGTTTTTTCTCTTTTAAGTGAACATGGTGTTTGCGCTGATAATGTAATAATGTATTTAAGAGCAGAGCAATCTTAGGGCAGTTTGTGACCTGACCTCTTTTCAACTGATTCTTGTTTCTGGACACACCTTGAAATTAATATTTTCCATATTTTCCACTTTAAAGGGAACAAGTCCACATTTGGAGGTATTTGGTTGGAAGTGGTTTAATAGAGGGGCTGGTTAGGTTAAACAGGTTGGTCAGAGGGGTTTGTTGTGCTGAAGGACTTGGTTGGGATGGATGGATGGATGGATGGATGGAAGGGGATTGTTGAAGGGGTCCATGTTTAAATACAACAGTGACTATGCCTTTGTCCTTTACCTAAAGGCTAACTAGCCTAGCTTAGCAATGTAACTATGACTCTGGCTATGTTTAAATGGTTTTAATTGACTTTAAATGACATATTTAATTCATCAAACTAGTTTCTTGGGACAAATGATCAAGAGTTTCAAATCTGGAAAAATGCTTAAAATGAAAGGTTCTTTAGCTTCTTTATAGCAAAAGTCAAACTGACTGTTTATTGTGTTCACAGTGAAAACAAACTTGTGTTTTTATTTGTTTCTTAACAAATTTCAGCAGTGCTGTAAAATCTCACCTGTGCTAATGTGATTGTGTGCTTTTCTGTGTTTAAGGCAAACATACTTGCAGATCTGGTGCAGGTTCTGCCTGTCGTCCAGGTCCTGGGGATAGTTGGCCATGTTGTCCCCCAGCTGAATGAGACAGTCCGAGAAACCCTTGAACACCGAGTCACATTGACCAGCACTGACCAGCACCGTCTGCAACACGGAGACTGCAGGGGAGGCAGACAAGGATGGAGACAGTAAGGTGGGATGAGGAAAAAGGAAGAAATTTGCATTAAAGAAATTTGTTTCTATTTGGCTGTACATGACAAAGGCCTGTCACTGATTTGCACTTTTCATATATTTGTTCTCCAACTTTAAACTTCATAAAACAATATTTTGGCCTACCCTTTCACAGTAAAACTGCACATTTGTAGATATAATTTGGTTTAAATGTCTCAACATGCATCATTTTATTCAGGTACTAAATAAAGTGAGGAACTCCATGTGGGAGAAAGTCCCTTCTCACAACATATAAACTTTCTTTTATCAAATGAATTAGTCTGAGGTCAAATTTTAACAAATCCCAGCTTTTGTCCAAGGCACATAAAGCTCAAATCATGTTTATGTCACCTGAGATATAAAACAGGGTGTCATCAGCAAACAGAGTGAGTCAAACATCATTTCAGACAAAGATGAGTAAGTTTTCAGGATAGCTCTCCTGATTTTAAGGAGGTAGATTATAAAAGACAAACAGATGAAGACATGGCCACAAAGTGCACAAGTTATAAGATCAGGAGAAGCTGAGACTGAGAGCTAAAACCAATGAGTCAAAGATCCCTAAAACACCTGCAAGGTTATTTTACATGAGATCTTCTTTAAGATGTTATGTGATCATGTTTAGTTTATTGTTGTCATATACAGGTAACAATGGCACATCACTACCTGCAATGAAATTAGAATGAAATCTAAAGAAAAATGTTCTCACACAGGTGGGTATACATACGTAAAGTCCAGGTTATTATGGACACTGAGCTAGCTAACAGAATTAAACCCATAGTATATCAGGGAGGTGATACTGTTCAGCTTGAGTCTTTGTTCAGCTTTGCAGACTGTTTGGTGGTAGCGGTTTGTGTTGCTCATGTTTTTGTTTAATCCATCCTGCCTGTATCAATAAAGTTGACCTAAACAGAACAGGAACAGCTCACTGTGTACTGAACATCAGCAGCAGAACACACTGCAGCCTCCAACAGATAAAAAAAAACTGAACCATAGTGCTTCCTGTAGGTTTGCAGAGATGTTCTTTTTGAGAAACTAAAGTCATTAAAAACATGTCGCTGAGTGAGTGCAAACTGACATGTTGATATAATCATGTCTGCATACATGACATTCTGATCAGCTCCATAACTCACTTCAACAGAAAGGGAGAGCACCTCTATAAAGCACTCCACCGGTTGCCAGGTCTGACACACCTCCTACCCCCATGCAGTCACACACTAACACACACACACACACATACACACACACACCCCTTTACATGACCTCGGTTGACTGTGTGCATGTGGTTCGTTAAGCAGGGGATCGGGCTGATTGATTGGTCTGGTTAATCGTGGCTGCTGTCCGGTTCCACTCCACCAGAATGTGGACTAACACAGCGTGACATGTAGGACAAGACACGGCTGTTAGAGGATGAGGGGGGAGTCTGATCACTCGGCTGCAGCACGCCATGTAGGAACTACTTTACCTGTGTCCATACACATGCACGATGAGCTGGGGCTCATTACGGTATCCCCTTCATGTTTCTGTGTGGTGCTTAAAGCTGCTATATGCAGTGTTTTTATTTTTTCACCTATGAAAACAAGAGAGGTGTCACGCTGAGTGCGCTCACAGCAGAGGTTTCTACCATTATTCTCAGGGTAGAGCTTTTAAAAGCCCTCACTCCTCTTTGACCAGATGCAAATATTAAAGACAGCATAATAATGATTATGGTGACCATGGTGCAGCTTTCAGAGGCAGAGGTTTCCCTCAGGACGTGGTGGAGACCAAAACCCAGAGATAAAAGCCCAGACCTCTTTAACACTCAAACATACTGTCACAGTGTTTTTGTGTCAGAGTGTAAAAATTGTGATTTCCTGGTCTTTGCTGTGTTACACGCACACACACACACACACACACACACACAGTACAAAAATGTATCCAAAACCTTTGAATGGTACTGTACATACATACTTATATACCTAAGTCCAAACAACCAAAATATTCTTGGAGTCTCGAGTTACTGTTTTAATCTGGTGGATAAAAACAGTTTAATGGACTGGCTCTACTCTCTGAGCACTCAAAGCACTCTGTACAACATGCCTCATTCAAACACGCCTAAGTGCTTCCTGACATTCACTCTGACGAACACATCGGAGCAGAAACTCTGGCTTTGGTATTGAGTCCAAGGATACTTTAGCACACAGACTGGAGAAGCCAGGGATCAAACCACCGACCTTCCGATTGGTAGATGACCTCCTCTACCTCCGGAGCTACAGCCACTCTCTTTATGAGGAGCGTCATTAAAAAAAAGGTTTTGGCCTAAATTGGCCTAAACCTAACCAAAGCCTCCTTAGCGCTTAAATAAGTCGTGTTTGTGCGTCCCTGCTGCCTCCATGTGGCCACAAACACATACTGCACTTCCTGCTTTGGTGGATCTTAAACGGCGACCTGTTGGTGAAGATCCAGACAGTGTGACCATGTTGTTGCCAGGTTTGATCCCTGAGAACACTGAACTGTGTCCAGGAAGATTATTTTCAGGGTCTGATCAAAGTCGCGCTGCTGTTCCTCCAGGACTAATGCTAAGCTATGCTAACCAACCCTGACTTCAGCTTCCTGTTTAACCTGTCTGTCAAGCTTTGTCTTTGCTCACATTTCTGTCAGGCCACAAAACTTCCCCAGCTGATTACTTACTTTTTTAAATGCAATAAATAGATATGCAAATCAGGGGTGGTCTCATGAAATATGCACTCATTTGCATACCGAGTAAAATCAGATAAATTGATCCCATTAGACTGAACAAAAATCCATCCATCCATAAGAGTCCCAACAAGCACAGTTAACAGGTGTGTGGGAATAGAAGCACAGTAGAAATAATAATAGAAAACATGTTTCCTAAAAATGAAATTCATGTATGAAACTGATGGTTAGCATCAATTCTGTCTCTGTTGTTTTTTAATGCTAACAGTGTTTGATCAGCTGATTTTAAAGGACGTTTCATCAGATTCTGGTTACATTGTCCACAATGACCTGTTTTATTTTGATTACCTCTTTAATCGTTTAAATATTGTGATTTTTAAAATAAATACTCAGTGTGATGTTTATTAAAAAAGGCTTTAAATGTTTGAAGAAAATGAAAAATATTTTTTAAGGTGAAATATTTTCAGTGTTTAGTGTTAAATAATTAGACCTGATTTTAGTTAGTAACTACAAACTGATCCAGAGCCTGTTTATCATCCCTGTGTTTATTTATCTGAGCCTTTATTTCTGCTAATCTTTATTTATTATTTTAATTATCTGGTATTTATTTCTATATTTGAATAGAAACTTGTCATGATTTATTGTTCTCTAATTGTTAAACGCTGGTATGTCTGTAATATTCCTGTGTGTGGCTCTGTAGTCTCAGAGGGAGCCGGTGAGGTCGTCAGCAGTGACCTCTGCCCTCTCTGACTTTGATCTCACTGCTGCCTCTGAGCTTCAGAAATATCTTCAGTTTTTCACCGTTTCTGATAAAAATATTTTAAATGTTTTTTAACAGTAAAATTGTGTCTGTGTTTCACACTGAGCGTCCATGAAATAAAATCATAAGGAGCAAATATGGATGACGAATCCATATCAGATAAGTTTTTTTTAATTTTGTAACAAAAAAACCCGAAAATGTTTCTTTATTAGAGATTAATGAGTGAGTAAATGAGTGTGTGTGTGATCCATAAATATGTAATGAGGTGATGCGCGTTAAAGGAGCCGCTCGTCCTCCGTGGTTCACTTCCTGTCAGCGTGGGTCAGATTATCGCTGCGTGTTTCTGCAGCTTAAACTGACGTCACGGCCTTTTATGCCCTTTAACGTTGATCCAAAGTTGTTCCGCTCGCGGCACTCTTTGAATATAAAACTCATATTTAGTATTAACCTGATGCAACATTTTTAATTTTAAATATATTTTATGAGGAGCTCGTTTCTCCTTCCTGTTGCACTGATTCCTCCTGAAATGTAATCTGAATGAATAAATGAATGAAAGCGCACCTCCACCTCCTGCTCCTCCTCCTCCCGCTCCATTGTCTCCGTCCCTCTGTATGGTGGAGGCATTACATCATCTCTAACTAACAGGCTGCAACCTGCAGCAGCGTTTTCGTTCAAATGCGCCAATCGGCTCAAATACATTCAAATCAACCAATAACTGTAATAATAACAATAATAATAATAATAATAATAATAATAATAATAATAATAATAATGAGGACCGCCTCTGTTTTACCTTTAAAACCTGCATATATTTTAGCTCTATTACTTTTACATTGAATTATTTATAATTAATAAATTGTTAGCAGAAATTGAAGCTGCGCTTTGTTCCAGTTTGAGATTCATTTCGAATTTTATTTCATTTGATTTTAAAATTTCTGCTGCATTTTTGCGCTTTTACTTCCCGTTTGTACCCAAAAAATCAGCTGCACACCGCAGCTATTTATTTTTATTTCTAAAATCTTTTTCGATTTTATTGAGTTTTTATTACATTTTGTTGTAAATTTGATTCGTTTTTATTGTCTGTAATTTCTATTCTTTCATGTCCGCCTCCCTGTTTTATTTTTGTTCCTTTAAAAAAAGACAAACAGCCCCCCACCCACCCAGCCATATTTATTTATTTATTTATTTATTCATCCATCTATTTTTTTTTTATTGAACCCGGTTGCGCGCACATTAATTAATTTTTTCCCTCCTTTTCGTTCACGCCTCCCATCAAGCACGCGTGCACTCATTCACCCCACCTCCACACACACACACACACAGTTGCCTGCAGTGTATCCTGTCAGAAGCAGCGTGCTGTAGCTTCACGCTGCGGACACACCCACCTCCTTTACACACGAGGCCATTTTCGTGCGTAAAAATGCGCAAAAAAAAAACCTATAACCATAAAAATGCGCCAAATCTGTTCAGTTTCGTTTGAAATATTTACTTGGAATTTTATGCGCGCATTCGAGCTTCGGAAAGCAGCCAGGCGCGTTCATGTGTGGTGGATTTTGGACGGTGAAATGATTTTTAACTGATTTTGATGCTGCCTTTCTGCTGCAGCGGCGCGCCGAAGCTCAAATCACTCACACTGCAGCATTTCACATACAAGCTGAACCCGAAACTAACCAACAAACGCGCGCAGAACGAGAAATGAACCAGGACGCGTTTTACAAACAGATTTCCCTGCGTGGAAAATCATGCAGCAGTATTTTGGCCTCGTTTAGCTTGAATTTCATGCTGCGTGGAAAGAACGCGAGTGTCCGCGTTTCTCTTTGAATCCTCATCTTCATCATCTTCAACCTTTCAGCATCATTTCACTGATTCTCCTCCTGGAGCTCCGAGAGGCTCAAACCTCTGCGCTCTCTAACAAAGAGTCTGCGTCCTGAATAATTCAGCATTTCTCTGCTTCCACACACACACACACACACACACACACACACACACACACACACACACACACACACACACACACACACACACACACACAGCCTTCCTCCACAGCATCGTTATGCAATGCAACAAACGAAAAACGCACTCAAAATCATCCCCGTATTTCTGCTCATATTTCGTTCCCTCCAGTTATTAGTCGGGTCCGGATCAGAGCCGCAGAGCTGTTGCTGCTGCGCGGGACGCGGAGACACGCGGGATTTTTTCGCGTAAAAGCTCAAATCCGTTTTTTCCTGCGTGCACGAGGCGGGCGCGCGGCTGCTTTTTATGCGGATGCTCAGAGAAAATTTATTCGATTTATTGTATTAATTTTAGAATTTTATAAATGGATCCGCAGAGATCAGCAACGGGTTCGTTTGGTTTCCATCCTCCGGTTCCAGGGCCGGACGGCGCCGCCGCCGCTGCCCGCCTGCGGCTCCGCTCGGACATTTTCATCGTGTCTTTGTGGGATTTTCTCCCGTGGATGAACTCAGGCCTCAGAAACAAAACAGAACAGCCTCAGAAAATTCGCGCTGCGTGAAACATGCTGTTTTATTTTTCTCACATTTAAACTCCAAAATGGTACAGCAGTAAAAATAAAATAAAATAAAATAAAATAAAATAAAATAAAATAAAATAAAATTAAAGGCGTCCAGTGTGGGACACCGAGTTGGAGGGGGGAGGAGAGAGGGGAGGGAGGGAGCGGGGCATTCCCCTTGTTAGCGCACACACACACACACACACACACACACACACACACACACGTGCACGCGCGCATCGTGTCACGCACACACGCTGAACGTGGCCCCGCCGCTGCTCACACGTCTGAACTACAGCAGCTTCACAATAATTCATAAAAACTCTTTTTATCATAAACGAGTTTCCATTAAAAATGAAACGAGCTGCAAATTTAACCGGAACACTTTTATTTTATTTCCTGCAGCCGGTTAAATAAAAATGAGACATTAAAGGATCCTTTAAGGATTAAAAATATATTTTATAATGGTAAAATATGAAATAAGTTCCTCATGATGTGCAAACAGTTTGAAAAGAGCGCAGATCTGCGCTCCTTTCGTGACTTTGAGAATAAAAGCAGTTTGCGCTCACCTATGTGTAGAGCTAGGAAGAGTGCGAGGCATCTGGAGGACCAGGTAACTCCCATCCTCTGCGTCCGCCTCTCACCATCAGAGCACAGATTCACAAAGTTGGAGAGCAGCTGAGGAGGAGCCGCACATTCCCCGGAAAACACCCGCAAACAGCTACATCCAACCGCCGCAGAGTCCTCCGCCTGCTCCCCCCGCTTCTTCTTCTCCTCCCTTTTCTTTTCTTCTTCTGCTTCTTTAGTGTGACGGCCTCTTCCCTCCGCGCTGCTCTCCGTCCTCTGTGCGCGCTGCGCTTCCTGCTCGTTTTTACGCGTCTAGAGAAAAAAGAAAGAGAGAGAGAAAGCCCCTCCTCCTCTCCTCCTCCTCCTCTCCCTCATTAATATTATTTATCCCTTTATTATGATTCCATGTCAGGATTTTTTATCCGTTTGAGAAACACCTGAAAGGATA
>JAMQGT020003247.1:20000-27500 GCA_024447675.2 Pterophyllum scalare
AGCGCAGACACGAGTGACTGCGCTGATTATAAACAGGATTCAGGCCTCAGCAGGTCTCAGCAGATCTCAGCAGGTCTCAGCAGATCTCAGCAGGTATAAACTGATTCACCTTTGTGGTTTTATCAAAGCTCATCTGAACGTTTTTTGGACACTTCCAACTTCCTGTTCGTGCTGGCAGCCCATTGGTAAAAACTTTATTAAACTCCTGTCAGAGCAGACCTGTCGTCTGAGATGCTGAGGGGAAAACGTTCTGATCCCTGCAGGATGATTAACACGGGCTGATCATGCTGTGAGTCACCACAGTGAGGACGGTCCGGGTCTCTAAGGAGGATCCTAACTCCACCTTCTAACTTCCTCTGTGACCTTTGACCTCTGACTGCAGTCTCATTATGAGGAGGACTCGCTGCTGCTCACTGTCACTGACTGAGTTTAAGGACGAGTTCACCCAAATTATAATCAAATGTGTTCTGAATGAACAGAAAAACTCTTTTAAAAATCCCTGAAAAGCTCAAATGTTTAACTAAAAATGATAAAATACACCAAGTCTGACTTTTAATCTGAAAAGTTTGTTTGTTTGTTTGGTTCTTTGTGTTTTTTTTGTTTCTTTCAATATTTGAACTACATTCTCATTTTTATTGCTTTTTATGTCTCCCATTCTTCCTTTCTTTCTGTTCATGTATCCTCTCTCCACATGCATCAATGGAACTTCTTCTTCTGTGGTGTAAGAATCTGCTGACTTTCAGCTTCTATCTGTTGACTTTACTGATGACATGGTCGGCATGTCAGAGGAGCACTGTGACCTCCTGCTCTCACTTCCTCCTGTCCTCCTTCTTCCTCTCTTTCAGATCAAGCTGACCTCAAACAGTTCCTTTCAGCATTTATCTTCCTGACAGGTCACCGTCCTCCTCTGTCCTTGTTTTTATTCTCTTTTCTCCTTTTGTTTGTCTTGTTTTCCTCAGATTTCAGACCTACTGACAGATGATAAAAATCCCTGTGTTCATCATCAGGGGAGCAGCTATATACTTTCTGAGGTGTATGCAGACACATTTTCATTTTCATCAAGCCTCCTTTATTTATATAGCACTTTAAAAACAGCACGTGCTGACCAAAGTGCTTAACATAAGAACACAATAAAATACGAAAGCATTAAAGCATTAAACATAATTAGAATTGATAAGTAAAACAAATGAGTAAAAGTCAATAAAAGTCAACTCTCAGACTGTTGCCAATGAAAAAAGGAGGGTTTTAAGAAGTGACTTAAACATGGACGGTGAAGAAGCCCGTCTAACATGCAGTGGGAGTGAGTCCCACAGCCTGTCCTCTGAGCTTTCATTGTGTCCTCAGCACATCCAGGAGCAGCTGATCAGCGGACCTGAGCGACCAGGAGGGCGAGTGCACATGTAGGAGCTCAGAGAGGTAAGGGGGGGGGCAAGACCATTTAATAACTTATAAGAAACTTAAAATGCACTCTAAAATGAACAGAGAGCCAGTGCAGTGAGGCCAAAACAGGAGAAATATGATCTCTCTTCCGTGTACCAGTTAAAAGATGATCAGCTGCGTTTTGCACCAGCTGAAGATGGGACAGGGATGACTGGGAAAGCCCATAATAAAGACAATTACAGTAATCCAGTTGTGGTGTAATGAGCGCATGGATGAGGATTTCAAAGTCCTGTTTTGAAAGGATCTGTCTGACCTTAGCTAATTGTCTGAGTTTAAAAAAGCTGGACTTCACCACTGCACTGATCTGCTTATCTAGGTTAAAAACACTGTCCATTCTGACACCCAGGTTAGAAACAGTAGGTTTTGTGTATTATGTTAGAGGTCCCAAATCTACAGGAGAGGACCAACCAGTAGTACCAGGACTAACAACCAAAACCTCTGTCTTCTTGTCGTTAAAATGAAGAAAGTTTAATGCCATCCAGGTTTTAACTTCATCACGGCACTTAATCAAAGATTTTACAGAATAAGAGTCTTCTTGTTTTATGGTGACATACACCTGAGTGTCATCAGCACAAAAATGGACAGCACATTTGTGCTTTCTAAAAATGGAACCCAAGGGAAAAGATACAATGAGAATAGCAGTGGCCCAAGGATGGAACCCTGGGGTATCCCACACAGCAGAGGAGAACATGAAGACTTAAAACTATTGAGACTAACACAGAACGTTCTCTCAGCCAGATAGGACCTCAACCAACTCAGTGCAGTGCCATGAATGCCTGTACAATGCTCTAAATGAGTAAGTAAAATACTGTGATCCACTGTATCAAAGGCCGCGGGTAAATCCAGTAAAACTAGGATAACATAATCCCCAGAGTCAGTAGCTTAAAGAATATCATTAAAAACCTTCAATAGTACAGATTCTGTGCTATGGAAGGGCTTAAAACAGACTGAAAAACCTCAAAAATGTCATTTGACTCTAAAAACTCTCTTTATTGTATATAGACAATTTTTTCCAAAGATTTTGAGAGAAAAGGCAGCTTGGAAATTGGTCTAAAGTTTGAAAGCACAGTAGGATCCAAGCCAGCCTTTTTAATCAGAGGTTGCACTGTTGCATGCTTCCAGATTTTTGGAACAACACCTGAGGACAAACTGCTGTTAATAACAACAAGAACAGAAGGCCCCAAAGTGGTCATCACTTCTTTAAATAGTCGTGGTGGGACTGCATCTGTAGGGGACCCAGAGGGCTTCATATGACCAACAACCTCATGCAGAAAAGGTAAAGTCACAGGCTCAGACTGATAGAAAACAGCAGAGCAGGGAACAATGAATGATGGGTCGATGGCACAGGACGATATCTGAGCGCTCACATTAGCCACCTTGTTCACAAAGAACTTTAGAAAGTTTTCACATCTCTCAGATGAAGGTTCAATGCAGACGCTCTGTGGGACATCAAGAACAGTGTCTACAGTTTTAAACAATACATGAGGCTTATTGCAGTTTGATCGAATGATGTTAGACAAATATTTCCTTCTAGCGTCTCTCGCGGGTGCCTGATAGCAATACCAGCAGTCCTTCATGATTTGAAATGAAACCTGGAGCTTGTCTTTCTTCCACTTTCGTTCAGCTCTTCTACACTCGCGCCTAATAGCACGAGTTGTATCATCCAACCAAGGCTCAGACTTAGGTTTTGGCTGCCTGGGCTTCAATGGAGCCACAGCATCTAGTGCAGTCTGACAAGTGGAAAGAAACCAAGAACTGAGCGCACCTGTATCATGGCACACAGCTTCAGGAATAACACAGTTCTGATTAAAGACAGCTGAAAAACAAACAGCAGTAGAAGGGTTGATCATGCGAGCTAGCTGAGCAGGAGCACGAGGTTTGAGAGTATTTCCAGGCAAGGAAATGTCAAACAACACAGGCATGTGATCTGAAAACACTGCATCACAAATCCTCACATTAGAAACAGTTGATCCAAAAGATAAGATGAGGTCTAGAGTGTGTCCATGTTCTTGTGTGGGTCCAGTCACACACTGCATAACATTAAAGGAGTCAGTAAGGCTTTGAAAGTACTTAGCCAATGGTTTTCCTGGACAGCACACATGTATATTAAAATCACCAACAATAAGGAGTTGATCATATCTAGGCATAATTTCAGCCAGAAATTCAGAGAATTCATTTAAGAAATCCTTATTGTATTTTGGTAGTCTATAAATTACTGCGCACAGGACAGGACAGGAGTGACCAAGTTCAAACAGATGAAACTCAAAGCTGGAGAAAGAGAATAGTCCTGATAGCTGTTTACATCTGTGAACACTCATAGATAGTAGCTGTTCCTCCTCCTTGGCCTGATGCCTGCGGGGAGTTGAAATAACAGGAATCTGATGGTTAAAGTTCAGAGAAAACGCTGGACTCACCGGCATTCACCCACGTCTCCGTGATGCAGAGAAAATCTAATCCACTAAAAATGAAAAAATCCTTGAGGATATAAGTTTTATTAGATAGTGACCTAGCATTCACCAGGCCAAATTTAACAACAGCTGGCAGAGCCAAGACGTTGGCAGGTCCGGGGGCCCGGCAGAAGGGGCACAAGTTATCCGGATTCACGCCGCGCTGCCAGGGGAGAGGATGACAGGGGCGAGGATGACAGGGGAGAGGATGACAGGGGCGAGGATGACAGGGGCGGCAAAGCTGGCCAAATCAATCCGGGCCAACAACAAGTATGGACCAGGCATCCACGGACGCCATCCGACAGGGAAATGAATCGACCTTTAATTTCACCAGCCTACCGCTGCATTTTCCCCGGCAGCAGTGGCATTTCTTCCTGGGAAGTGGCATCAGAGTGTGGCGAAGGTAAGCAGGTATCCCAGATAGAAACAGGGGCAAAGTTTGCTGTCCATCTTTAATTCAATTAAATTCAATTCAGTTTTATTTATATTGCATCAAATCACAACAAACAGTCGCCTCAAGGCGCTTTGTATTGTGGGTAAAGACCCTACAATAACACAGAGAAAACCCAACAGTCAAAACGACCCCCTGTGAGCAAGCACTTGGCGACAGCGGGAAGGAAAAACTCCCTTTTAACAGGAAGAAACCTCCAGCAGAACCAGGCTCAGGGAGGGGCAGTCATCTGCTGTGACTGGTTGGGGCTGAGGGGAGAGAGACAGGACAAAAGACATGCTGTGGAAGAGAGACAGAGATTAATAATAATGATTAAATACAGAGTGAAGTATAAACAAGTAAATAAAGGTGAATGAGAAGAAACAGTGCATTATGGGACCCCCCTCAGCAGCCTAGGCCTATAGCAGCAATACTAAGGGGTGGTTCAGGGTCACCTGATCCAGCCCTAACTATAAGCTTGATCAAAAAGGAAAGTTTTAAGCCTAATCTTAAAAATAGAGAGGGTGTCTGTCTCCTGAATCCAAGCTGGGAGCTGGTTCCACAGAAGAGGGGCCTGAAAGCTGAAGGCTCTGCCTCCCATTCTACTCTGAAGTATCCTAGGAACCACAAGTAAGCCAGCAGTCTGAGAACGAAGTGCTCTATTGGGGTGATACGGTACTATGAGGTCTTTGAGATAAGATGGGGCCTGATTAGAAGGCCCATCTGTCTCCTCAGATCCTGGTAAACTTCTACCGCAGCACCATCGAGAGCATCCTTACTAGTTGCATCACAGTCTGGTATGGTAACTGCTCTGTCGCAGACTGGAAGGCCTGCAGAGGGCACTCAGCATTGCTTGGGACAGCTCTTGCTGAGGCCACAGACTGTTTACCCTCCTCCCCTCCAGGAGGCGCTACAGGTCCCTACGTTCCAGAACCAGCAGAATCAGGAACAGCTTTTTCCCCTGAGCTGTCACCCCCCACCCCCCCAACTGACTGAACACCCTCCACACCTACAACTAATTACTCCCCACTGTATCTGTATATACATATTTATTGAACTTTATATTTGACAACTGTCCATAACTGTCTATATTGTACATACGTGTTAGTATCTTCATTTTCCGTATATTCTATAGTTTATTATATAGTATATTCAGTTCATATCTGCACTGCCATGTACATACCTTTCACTTTCCTACTCTGCACTTCTGGTTAGATGCTAAACTACATTTCGTTTTTTGAGTACTTGTTACTGTGTTCAATGACAATAAAGTTGAATCTAATCTAATCTAATTTAATCTAATTATTCAAGACAGGGATTTAACAGGGAGCCAATGAAGAGAAGCCAATATGGGAGAAATCTGCTCTCTCGTTCTAGTCCCTGTCAGTACTCTAGCTGCAGCATTTTGGATCAGCTGAAGGCTTTTCAGGGAGCTTTTAGGACAACCTGATAATAATGAATTACAGTAGTCCAGCCTAGAAGTAATAAATGCATGGATTAACTTTTCAGCATCAGTCTGAGAAAGGATGTTTCTAATTTTATAAATATTGCGCAAATATAAAAAAGCGGTCCTACATATTTGTTTAATATGTGCATTGAAGGACATATCCTGGTCAAAAATGACTCCAAGATTTCTCACAGTGTTACTGGAGGCCAAAGTAATGCCATCCAGAGTAAGTATCTGGTTTGACACCATGTTTCTAAGATTTGTGGGGCCGAGTACAAGAACTTAAGTTTGATCTGAATTTAGAAGCAGGAAATTAGAGGTCATCCAGGCCTTTATGTCTTTAAGACATTCCTGTAGTTTAACTAACTGATGTGTCTCATCTGGCTTCATGGATAGATAAAGCTGAGTATCATCTGCATAACAATGGAAATTGATGCAATGCTTTCTAATAATACTGCCTAAGGGAAGCGTGTACAATGTAAATAAAATTGGACCTAGCACAGAACCCTGTGGAACTCCATAATTAACCTTAGTGTGTGAAGACGACTCCCCATTTACATGAACAAATTGGAGTCTATTAGATAAATATGATTCAAACCACTGCAGTGCAGTACCTTTAATACCTATGGCATGCTCTAATCTCTGTAATAAAATGTTATGATCAACAGTATCAAAGCTGCACTGAGGTCCAACAGGACAAGCACAGAGATGAATTAGATCCTTAAATTTAGTTACAGCACTTTCACAAAGACTTCTACTGTAATAAAACTTATTCCCCACTGCTGTGTAATCCCAACAACAGTTTTATCCTTCTCCCGCTTCCGTTTTCTGTTTTGTTCCCCAGAGAGCTTTCTTTTTTGCCTCTCCATCTTTAGCTACCTGTCATCAGATGATAGCATGATTCAAATGAAAACAGTTGCAATTGAGCACGTTCTCGAAAGAGCACGCTGGAGCGCCTTTTGTGTGTGTGTGTGTGTGTGTGTGTGTGTGTGTGTGTGTGTGTGTGTGTGTGTGTGTGTGTGTGTGTGTGTGTGTGTGTGTATGTATAATCAGCACCCTGCCTCTGTTGTTGATCATATCATATGCACAGCTGTTAAATGCAGAGAATGCCAACTACAGAAATAATTTCCCTCTATCGATTTGGTGCCCCCCCTCCCCTTGCATGGCGCCCCTATGCATTGCATAAAGTGCAAACCCACTTTTTGTGCCACTGCTTATCATAATGAGTCAGATGGATCAAAGCCAGTTGGAGGTGAGACGTCAAACCCGTGGACACAAAATCAAATGTCCGTTTCATCAGGTGACCCTTTGAAGGGCCGTGACCCGCAGTTTGAGGCACAAACTATATGAAAATAATAAAAAAATATTTTCCAGTGGGACTTTAGATTTCTCAGGGCTCACAAATGTTGGCCATAGGGTCCATGGCTGCTATCCGATATGATCCTGTATCTTAATGAAGCTCAGAATTCCTCCTGGGACCAGAAGAAAAACAATGGCATTTGATAAGCCTCCACAGAGTCCGTGTTTAGGAAGTCTTCACACATCCAAACTAATCAGATTAGAAAATTAGTGTGCTGGAGAGAAATTATTTTATTTTAAAGGGGTTTGAATATTCCCATGAGGTCTCTGAGGTCATGTGATAAAGGCCTGCTGGCCTTACATCATACAAGGCTGAAAACTAAGGGAGCTAGAGCTTTTGCTACAGTAGCTCCCCGACTCTGGAACTCTGTCCCCTT
>JAMQGT020003247.1:32500-67084 GCA_024447675.2 Pterophyllum scalare
TAATTAAAGTTGAGTAAAGTAAAGTAGAGTTAAAGTAGAGTTAAAATAAAGTGGAGTTAAATAAAATACAATTAAATAAAATAGTTACATAAAGTAGAGTTAAATAAAGTGGAGTTAAATAAAGTGGAGTTATAGAAAGTAGAGTTAAATAAAGTAGAATTAAATAAAGTGGAGTTAAATAAATTTGAGTAAAGTAAAGTAGAGTTAAAGTAGAGTTAATTAAAGTGGAGTTAAATAAAGTAGAGTTAAATAAAGTGGAGTTAAATAAAGTTGAGTAAAGTAAAGTAGAGTTAAAGTAGAGTTAAATAAAGTGGAGTTAAATAAAATACAATTAAATAAAGTAGAGTTAAATAAAGTAGAATTAAATAAAGTGGAGTTAAATAAAGTGGAGTTAAATAAAGTTGAGTAAAGTAGAGTTAAAGTAGAGTTAAATAAAGTAGAGTTAAATAAAGTAGAATTAAATAAAGTGGAGTTAAATAAAGTTGAGTAAAGTAAAGTAGAGTTAAAGTAGAGTTAAATAAAGTAGAGTTAAATAAAGTGGAGTTAAATAAAGTGGAGTTATAGAAAGTAGAGTTAAATAAAGTGGAGTTAAATAAAGTGGAGTTATAGAAAGTAGAGTTAAATAAAGTAGAATTAAATAAAGTGGAGTTAAGTAAAGTAAAGTACAGTTAGTGTTTTCCTGAGTTCTATTCAGTTTAAAGCACTGAGATGCTTTGTGGAGCTCAGCTTTGATGGCTCAAACTTGTGTTGCGGCGCCTCTCAGAGGTTCGGTGGCTCACTGCAGAGGAGGACCGAGTCGAGCACAGGCATCCAACCTGCTCAGGGCTCAGAGCAGCTGACTAACCACTGTAACCACTGTGACTAACTGTCATGGTCTCTCTTCATGGCTGCTGGTCACATTCTGGCCTCGTTTTGATCTCACAGTTTTGACTGAAACTTTGGCAAGTTCAGGTGCTTCCCACCTTCACAGAACACATTCCTGAAAAAATTCCAGGGAGCAGATTCACTCATTGCAACATAATGTGCACCGTGCAATGAATTGGTTCACTACAAATGAATTAATAATCCACTTATAGTTCATGTTTTCATACAGAGACCTGCACTAATACTTTTATACTGTACTGCAGTTATACACAGGCTTTGAGACCTCGTTTATTTTCATTTCTGTATAGCTGTTTTATCTTATTTTATTAGGTTCCTTGTAGTCACACAGTGGGAGGACATGGTCGTCCTGCAGAAGCGACACTAAAGTTGTTGATCAGGACTGATGCAGAGTCTCAGCTCCGTGCTGACATTTATAAAACAATAAGAATCCTTTAAGGGCTGAGAGACGAGCTGCTTTTTGAGCTTTGTTTCTTTTAGAGAAGATTTTTTAATCCCATTAACTCACTGAGCTCCTTCAGAGGTCTCAGGGTGAAAATCCAGCATGATGGTGAGGCTGAAGTTTTTCAGCTACATCTTTATTTTGTTATTAACCCTAACCCTGCTCCTAACCCTACTGAGATTCAGTGAGTCTTTAGATAACAAGAACATTATTGTTTTGGTAAAGTCTTTTATGGAGCATGAACATCAGATCTCTATAAAATAAACACAAATATTTTAATGTGGTAAATGGATATAGTGCATTTTTACTCTATCTGAGCACTCATACAACATGTTTGCATTCACCCATTCACTTCCTAAGCTAAGTGCTTTTATTGTCTAACATTCACACTCCAACACTTGCATTGGAGAGCAACTTGGGGTTCAGTATCTTGCCCAAGGATACTTTGGCATGCAGCCTGGAGCAGCCAGGGATCGAACCGCCAACCTTGTTGGATGACCTGCTTTACTTCCTGAGTCACAGCCACCCCACAAGCTTACAGCACCTGGTATTCCCAGGTAGTCTCCCATCCAAGTACTAACCATGCCTGACCCTGCTTAGCTTCTGAGATCAGGCGGGTTCAGGATGGTATGGCTGCAAGTCTTATTAAATATATTTTAATAAGATAAAAACCCACCTGAAATCAAAAACACAAAGAGTCAGTGTGTTATTTAGTAAGAATATGATCAGAGGATAAGCTAAACATACTAAAATATATTAATTTAATAAATAGCTTTGACTGGCAGTTTAATGACTGGAATCATTGATCATAAATTTGACCTGTTTTAAAATGTTTTTATTATTCAAACATTTTATCTTCTGCTAAAACAGCAGGTGTGAGTCCTATTTCATTTTTTATAGGTGAAAAACAAATTTGGATTTCTTGGTTTAAAATTTTTCTTTTTCCTGCTGAGTTTCACTTTTATATTTTGGTGTTTTATTAGTAATTATTTTCATTTTACATTGTGAACAATTCTTATATTTATTATTAAATTATTTACAACGTAAATAAATTTGATCTTTCTTTCTGGATAACAGCACAAAGTACAAGAATATATGAAATAATGCATCTAAAATATATTTCCTCTGTTTATATACATGTTCTCTGCGTGTCTGCATGGGTTCTCCGGGTTCCTCCCACAGTCCAAACACATGTAGTCAGTGAGGTTAGGTTACCTGGTGGTTCTAAAGTGGTCATAAGTGTGAATAGTTGTCTGTCACCCTACGATAGAAGGGATAAACTTCAGAAAAGGATGGATGGATGGATGATAGTATATTCAGTTCACATCTGCACTGCCCATGTACACCTTGCACTTTCCTACTCTGCACTTTCTGGTTAGATGCTAAACTGCATTTCGTTGTTTAAGTACTTGTTATTGTGTTCAATGACAATAAAGTTGAATCTAATCGAATCTAATGAGTGGGTGGATGGGTGGATGGATGGGTTGGTTGGTGGATGGATGAGTGGGTGGATGGATGTTTTATACATCTTCCAGGACTTTTATTCTTTTTATTAATTGTTTTCTTTGTGCAGTCACCTCAGTGTCACCTTTGACCTTTGACCACCATGACTGGTCCAGCCGCTGAAACCCAGACGGGGCGCTACTCCAAGCCGGTACCCTTACGACAAAATTATCTCTGCTAATTCTGAATCTGAGCACATACTGAGTTAATGTTTTTTAACCTCCAGGTCCCGACCTCCAACCTGTCATATACGGACAACGTTCCAGAATTTGAACCTTTTGAAGGTGTTGCTGATTCTGAGGCCATGCCCAGAGGGTTTGCACCTGACGGAGGTGAGACGTGTTAACGTCACCCACCTCTGTGGGCAGTGTACAGCGGACCTGCTCATTTCCAGCCCAGCTGTTTTACTTTAGGACCTTCACACAGTGCTTTGTTTTGTTGCTGAGTCCTCTGAGGGGCGCTGAAGGGCGGAGCTGTAGTATGTCACCTGTCATGGCTGCCAGTCAATGAATGCGCCCTCTGCCTTTTTCTCCCTCCGTCAGTGGCCCTGGATGTGCAGAACATCAACATGTGCCAGGACATCAACAAGCCGAAGCACTACACCACTGACTACAACACCCCGAATCTGGTGGTCCGGCGTGGTCAGGAGTTCGTGATGCGGGTCACCTTCAACCGCCCGCTGGCTCCAGGAGACGACTTCCACATTGAGTTCCAGATTGGTGAGTTTGAATCCTGGGCTGCTGCCTCTCAGAGGGGTCCTACTTCCAGATGTGAACTTTGAACTGGATGTAGCTTCCAGCCTGAAACCTGCATTCTTACTAATGGCCAGCAGGTGTCGACCTGTATGGCCATCAGAGAGAAAAGGCACCCGTTAAATAGAGTATTCAGTCCATGTCCTGAGTCTTTAGTCAGAACCACCTGTCTGTGGGTGGATTGAAGGCAGTGACCAGGAGTCCAGGATTTAAAGTCAGCTACACTAAAAACTAAAAGTAGGCGTAGAAAAAAATATTTAAGTAACTGAAATAAAAAAGAAAACTAGACTTTTTAGAAAAAAGTAAAGGCTTTAGCTTCAGTCTCACACTGTGGATGAGGAGGTGCAGAGCTTTGGTGATACTGGGATCAATATTACCTATAAGAGTCAAAAAGACAAAAAATTACAGTAAAATCAATGAAAAATAAACATTTTCAAAGAATAGAACCTCAACTGAAACTAGCAAAGAGATTAAACTGGACTGAAAATAAAAGTTTGAAATAAAATAAAAACTTAAAATAAGTCGTTTCTTTATATTTTGTCAGGAGGAGAAACAGGCGCAGCAGTTTATTGAAACATGTTCAAACATGCATGGAGGTCCAGTCTGTGAGGCAGAAACAGAGGTCATAGGATTCTAACAGGCTTAAGTCAGTGTTTGGTGTGACCTCAGCTGAAGGTCCAGATGATCTCTCGGGTCCTGTGTAAGGTCTTAAGGACTTTCAGCACTCTCAAGATCTCAAGATCCTCATTTTAAGGACACACTGCTCACCATGCTGAAATCTGCCAGGTTCAAACAGCTCTTTGGGAATCAGTTTGTTGGTCCATGAAATAACATAACTGTGTTATTTTTGGCATTTTTTTTATAGACTCAGCTGAAGAAATGGGAACAATTTGTTTTTTGTTTTTTGCACACTGCCAATGACAAAGTGTCTAAAGATATAATTAAAAATTCCCTCAGCTCAAGTGGCTTAACTGGATTGTCTCGGTTGCTTTTATAACCCTGGGACTGCTGTTAAACTGCACTTTATGGCCTTTAGTGAAGCGTTTGCACCAGAGAGAGCTCAGGTTTACTCCCTGTTCTACCAACCAGCCCTCCGCCCTGACCTCCATAAACACCCCTGATGACTTTATGGAGTGAGTCTCGCATTTCATGTTAGACAAAATGTGATGCCTATGTGCCAATTAGCTGAGCATTAACAATGACGGCTGCAGATCAGATTGTTTATTCGTATCTCAGGTGCGGATGATACTGTTTTGCTCATTTCCTTCCTCTACCTGGTCAGAGGGCTGCTGATGAACATTTTTCCTGTAAAGTGACACATGCAGGGGGGCGTGGTCTCTGTCAAAGTAATCCCTTGTTAGCCAATTAGTTGATGAAGAGACGCTCGTTAACCGTCACCCACTGAGCAATCAGACAACCATCAGTTCATTAAGCAGCTTCACATTCATTTGGCTGCGTAATTAGTACACGGCTCTCCCCACGGCCCGGCCATTAGGAAACACTCCACATTAAACACACAACACCAGAGCTGACAGATGTTCACACATCTGGCCTCAGATATACAAACTGAAGTCTAAGATGTTCAGATTTTTAAATATTTTTAGGTTTTTATTTTCACTGATGTAATGTTTAAGTATTTATCTGAGAAAAAAGCTGCTGGAAATGCTGGAATTTTTAGTGTGTACAAAGTCAGTAAAACAATCAGAAACCAAACAGTCTAAAACCAACGAATTGTTGAGTTTATCATAATAAGAAGCATTTATTGTTATAAAAATAACTGCTCCTCCTTCAGGCTCTGACCCCTCACCCAATAAGGGCTCACTGGTGATGGTGAACTTCAGTAACCGTGACAACAGTCTGTGGTCGGGCCAGATTCTGGAGTCACAGGGTCAGTGCGTGACGTTCGGCGTCACCCCGACCGCCAACGCCATCGTGGGGAAGTTTCAGGTGTACGTGGCCATCTCCGGGGGCAACGGCATGCAGCGTACCAAGAGGGACACCACCACCGACATGTACCTGCTGTTCAACGCCTGGTGTCCAGGTAATGTTGACTCTGCCCCCTGCTGGCAGAGATGAGTACTGCCCTGTTGGGACGGTTAAAGATGCTGAAATCCTTTCTTAATGATTTAGCACCGTGAAAAAAATCAAATCAGAGCGCTTGCACAATTTTTCATAAATCTTCTGTGGCTTCACAAAAGTGTCTCTTTATAAGCTTTATTTATCCATCCATTCACTTCTGCTTATCCTGTTCAGGGTTGTGGACATAGGGCAAGAGGCAGGGTACACCTGTACAGGTCACCAGCCTGTCACAGGGCCAACACTGAGAGACAGACACCACCCACACTCACATTCACACCTATGGGTGGGAGGAAGCCCACACAGACACGGGGAGAACATGCAAACTCCACACAGAGAGAGGGAGGGGCCTGGGCCAACGTGGAATCAAACCCAGGCCTTCCAGATGGTGTTCTAACTGTGAGGCAGCAGTGCTAACCACTGCGCCACCGTGCTGTCCAGCTTTATTTATTTTTTGTATATTTCCTATTCTATTCATTTTACCTCTTTGAGCCTCAAGCATTTAATCAAAAATAAATATCCTGTCTTATCTTTCTAATAAATAAAAAATTGTATTTGAAGGCAACTAGAGAGTATTGTTCACTACAATTGAAAGATCATTGAACTATAGAACCAATCACAGCTCAGAGACTGCCCTCACCGAGATCATTAGTTACCTCAGACTAACTACAATGCTAATAAGGTTGCTGATCTCATTTTACTCCACTTAAACGCAGCCTTTGATACAACAGATCATAAAATCCTCACTGGGTTGTTCATCACCTTGGAGATGAGGTATCAACCACTCATGACTTTTCCTGTGGAGTTCCACAGGGCAGCTGTCTTGGTCACTTACTTTTCTCCCATACATGCTGCCACTTGGAAACCTTATCATGATATTTGTTGCCATAGTTATGCAACTGATACACAGCTGTATGTTTCTACAGAGTCAGATGATACTGAACTCTGTGTTGGAATGGCGTTAAAAAATGTCACTGCTTCTGTGGCCAAATTAAAGTGTTTCTGTTTGCAGAGGACCATGTGTTTCTTCCTGATGAAGCTGAAAGGCAGGAGTATGTCCTGAATGATGAAGGGGTGATCTACCAGGGTTCTTCTGACTCTGTGACAGAGCGTCCATGGACTTATGGGCAGGTAAGTACAAATACTCAAACATGCATGGCATGCAGACCATAAATGATGTAAACCTGAGTGCACTCTCTGCAGTTTGAGCGCGGCATTTTGGACGCCTGTATCTTTGTCCTGGATGCATCTCAGATGCCAATCTACGACCGAGGCAATGTTGTCAAGCTGGTCAGGGTTGGATCCGCCATGGTAAGAATACAGAGCCAGAGCACTGATTAACTGTCTAATAGTCATAACGCTGCCTTTATTTCTACATTTGTAGAAATGGAGGTACATCAATGTCTATATGTCTGCAATCTACACAAATCTACCCCACAGAGCTAAATGTTGGACCTCAAGGTAATTATATGTACCTTTTCAGAGGCCAATAATGTATATCTATGTCCCCCAGTATAAGGTACATGCAGTATATGAATAGGTGGAATACTCATTCTAGTTTTAGATTTTAAGATTTTATTGCCTCAATGCCTACCTTTGTTTTCCTCTTGCCTGGTGGGTTTTCTCTGGGTTCTCTGTCTTGTTCCATTACATTAACTTCTTAAAATCCACGAGGTCAAGAAGAACTAAGGGGAGGGTTGAGCTGGACTTTATCCGCATGCTAAACAAGCATAGTTGTTACCTTTTGAATCAGTTTGGCTTACTTTTTTTGGTCTAACATGAAGAGAACCTAATTTAAGAGAGTGACTAGTGAACCTGGAGGACGCTACAAGACTGTAGGGTACGAACCTCTGGTACGAACCTCTGGTAGGCACAACAGCAGGACGTTATGAGTCACCACCCCAGTGACAAGGAGGTGAACTCCTATCAACCTGTCAGCTGACCTTTGACCTGTCCCTTCCTGCAGATGAACTCCCAGGATGATAATGGTGTGATGGTTGGGAACTGGAGCAATGACTACTCCATGGGCAAGCCCCCGACATCTTGGACAGGCAGCACCAAAATCCTGCTGCAGTACGCCAACACTGGAGTCCCGGTGTGTTTCGCTCAGTGCTGGGTGTTCGCTGGAGTCTTCAACACCTGTAAGCATGTGCTTTTTTAAGCTCCTCCCACCCGATCCCCTCACAATGAGCTGATATTTTACTACAACAACTTTAGCATAAAATGCTACCTTCATAATGTGAATATTTTGAGTTACAGGCCCTCGAAGTACGTAGGGGTGGGTCCAAATTTGGTGCTTTACCTTTTTTTTTTGATCCATCATAATTCAATAAGTTCAGGAGATATCCACACATTTCAGGGCTCAAAAACACATCCAAGCCCTGTTAAAACTGCAACCAAATCTATTTTGCAGCTACTCCAAGAAACCTTCAAAAAGGGTAAACCTTCAAGACTCATAGGTGGCTTCTCACCTGTTTCTGTCACATTCTAGTATATAAAGGTCTCATTTTCACCTAACCTTTGACACCAGGCTCCTCTTGTAGCCATGATTCAGGAAGGAATCATGGCTACAAGATGTTATCCTGTGGATATCTCCTGCACTTACAAAGTTACGAGGAATGAGAAATGCTGGAAAAAGTTAGAAAATGCCAAATTTCAACTCATCCCTGTGTGTGACTGAAGATTCATATTAAAAACTTATAAAAGGTACTGTGTAAAAGAACAAAAAAATCTGTTTTATCTATTTATGGTGTTTCATTATATTTCCGTAACCAAGTAAACATGATTAAAGCTGAATAAAATGTTGAAACACATGTTTCACATCCCTGCAGTCCTCAGATGCCTTGGCATCCCAGCAAGGGTCATCACCAACTATAACTCAGCTCATGACAACACGGGCAACCTGAAGACCGACCTCCTCTTCAACGCTGATGGCACGCCGGACAGACGCAACACCAGGGACTCCATCTGGTTGGTCCTATTACCATTTTGTAATTATAATATTTCTGTGAGTTCAACAAGACCCAGACACCCTTCCTGATGTAACCCTCCTATTTATCTGAACTCGAGTCCAGCATACACCAGCCTGTCTCTCCTCTCTCTGCAGGAACTACCATTGCTGGAACGAGGTGATGATTAAGCGTCCAGATTTGCCGCCCGGCCTGGAAGGATGGCAGGTGGTCGACGCCACACCTCAGGAAACCAGTGACGGTGAGACAGGCAGATGAATTGACAGGCTAAGAAGCAAACAGGTGAGCGGACAGCTGATAGGTTACTGTGTTTGCTTGTAGGATATTTCCGCTGCGGTCCAGCCCCGGTCATTGCCATCAAGGAAGGTCAGCTGTGTTACCCGTTTGACTGCGGCTTTGTCTTCGCTGAGGTCGGCAAAGAACAAAAACCGGGTTTAATTGACAAATGTGATATTTACATGTTGTGTTTTATCATTTTAAACCTGATAATATCTCATCAGGACAGAGTTTCAAGCTGTCTCTAAAACTGTTCCTCCAGGTGAACAGTGACGTGGTCTTCCTCAAGAGGGATAAGTACGGGAATCTGACTCCCTTCAAAGTGGACAAGACTTACATTGGAGAGAAGATCTGCACCAAAGCTGTGGGCAGCCAACAAGCAATGAACATCACAGACACCTACAAGTTTCCTGAAGGTAACACACACACACACACACACAGCTCCACATGATCAAAACCGACAAACAATGCACCAAACCTGCGTTAATGTGTGTGTCTGCAGGGAGCGCAGAAGATGAGGCAACCATGGCCCGGGCGGAAGAGTACGGCTGTGAGAGGGATCACAGTGAGACGCCTGATACTAACATGACCGTCACCATCAGCGTGGAGCCGGTAACACACCTGTCTGCTGCCTTCATGTGCAGACTTCAGCACTTGTAACTACAGTTCACTTTGTTAGGTTCACCTTGGTAGCAGCAGGTTGGCACAGATTCAGCAAGCTGCTGGAAATGTTCCTCACAGATTTTGGTCTATGTTGATGTGACAGCATCACAGCTGCTGCAGATGTGTCAGCTGCATCCATGATGTGAATCTCCCGTTCCTCCACCTGCTAAAGGAGCTCTGCTGGGCTGAGATCTGTGACTGTGGAGGCCATCTGAGTGCAGAGAACATCTTCATCATTAGTTATTATTAATCCCTGGCTCTGTTCCACATGTCTGTCCTGTCTCCCTCCCCTCACCTGCAGCAGATGGCTGCCCCTCCCTGAGCCTGGTTCTGCTAGAGGTTTCTTCCTGTTAAAAGGGAGTTTTTCCTTCCCACTGTCACCAAGTGCTTGCTGATAGGGGGCCATTTGATTGTTGGGTTTTCCCTGTATTAGTGTAGGGTATAAATTAACTTGAGCCAACTGCAGTTGTAATTCAGCGTTATATGAACTGAACTGAAGGCAGAACAGTGCGTGAATGGATCTCCAAATCTATTTTCACAGTGATGCTCTTGTTTCGTAAATAAACCAGTGCACCCCTGTTCTGTCTTTCCCCATAAGCCTAAAATCCAGCTCAGCTTGAGGTAAAACTACATTTAAAAGCACAGCAGACCCACAATGCATGTGACTCTCTCCATCCCCCTCTGCAGTGTGATATCGGTCAGGACATGGAGCTAACGGTGACATTCAAGAACAACGGTAACATCCTCAGAACTGTGAAGGCTCACCTGGACTGTGACATCATTTTCTACACCGGAGTGGTGGCCAATCACATCAAAGATATCCCCTTCAATGCCACCGTGCTGCCCTACCAGAGTGAGCGCCGTGACTGTAGCAGTTTTAAGTCTGGAGGTTTGACAGTGAACCCTGTAAGTGTGAGCATCTCTCTGTCCTGCAGGTTATAGTGTGCCCTTTAAGATCCCAGCTTATGAATACCAGGACCAGCTGAGCTCACAGACCTGTGTGCGCTTCATGGTGACCGCACAGTCTGGAAACCTTCATCTGCTCGACTTCAAGGTGGTCGAGCTGCAGACCCCAAACGTCAAAGTGATGGTAGGTGCTGACATTTGGTTACATGGTCCAAATATGGACCTGAGAGTAATTCAGGAACCTTTTCTTTAAGTTAATCATGTAGAAGTATGAGCCCTTAAGAAGCTCCAGTGGTCATCCATCTAAGGGGGAGGAGCTTAAACAGCATTTTTCAGACAGAGGATGAAGTGGGGGCTGCAGCATGAGACAAAGAGCAAAGCTGCTCCGGTGGGGTCCAGGAATAAAAATATGGAGGTGGGAATGAGCAGGAAGGGTCTGATGCAGTGACAGTTAGTGAATTAGTTACGTGGCCTTTTTCAGCGCTTTCTGAAAACTTGATGCTGAATATATTTAAAAATGACTCAACTTCTTCCTGTAGTTGAGCGGGGAGCCTCAGCTGAACCAGGAGATGGTTGTCAAAGTCGAATTCACCAACATTTTCAGCTTTCCTCTGCGTGGCGTCACTCTGTCCATGGAGGGAGCCGGACTCATGGCGCCAAAGACCAAATACTACAGGTGACCCTGCCTCAGATGCTGTGAGGATGGCCGGTGGGGTGTTCTGTGTGTTAAACACTTCCCTCTGTGTGCTTTCCAGAGAGATAGCTCCTCAGACCACCATCAGCTGGCAGGAGGTGTTCACCCCTCGGCTGCCTGGACTGCGCCGCATCACAGCGCTTATAGACTGCCAGGAAGTCCGTCAGGTAACCAGGTCAACCCGACCTGCAGCAGAGCCCACACCTTCCTGCCATTAAAACCATAACAGCTCCATTTTCCTCCGCCCACCCTCTAACGGTGTGGTCGGAGTTTGTTTATTCCAGCAGCGTAGTGTAGTCACAGGTTGGTGTCTGTAGGGTTTCCTCCCTCGAGCCTACAGTCAGTGTGGGGCTGATGGAGGGGTTGAGACAGCAGGCTTAGATGGTGTCTGCTCAACAGTCAATAAAACATGTCAGTCAGTTTCAGATGTTTACAGTCCAACAATAAAAAATCCCCAGTAACCTGTTGCCCTTATTTTCATTCAAAAGAGACGTAGTCGAAGCAGAGCCACTCCCATCCTGGTTAATCCCATTGGATGGAAACTGGCTGCAGTTCAGCCGAGGGCACAGCAGGGGGCGGTGCAGATGCAGTCCTCAATGAACAGGAGTGATTTCCAGCTGTTTTCAGCTTCCTCTGATCCAGCATGGATAATAAAACGGCTCTCAGGGTTTTCCCACAGTGAGGCTGAGCGTAGTTAAACCGTGATGTTGGGATTTTTCTCAGCATTTTATTATTTTATTGAACTTTATTAGATTTTTAGGATAGGATGAAATGTTTCACGTGATGAAACGTAAATAATTCCTGTGAACTTCGAGTTTCCAATGATTGTTTTAATGATTTATTTTTTTTGGTTCAGGTTTCTGGATTTGTCGAGGTCAGCATTCCTTACCCTGCGAGGTAATCATCATTCCCACCAATCAGCACCGCCTCTGGATGAGTGGGTGGAGCTAAGAAAGCGCACCAGTTACTGCTTTAATGACCAATAAATAAACCAGTGCAATAATCGACCGATTTGGAGCTTTGTGGCACTTTTTAAAATGAGAATCTGGTCACCCTTAAATTCAGCTTTGTTCCCACTCAGCACCTCTATATCTAAACTATAACTCCTCCTCCTACCTACACCTGTATGTGGAGCCTTCTGCTTAATATACTAAATATGAATAATATACGATACTGAATAAGCACCACACGTGCTTCCAAACAACAGCTGGTGAAATTAAATGTTTCTTAAAGATATAAAACAGGATCGTTTTCAGTCATCATTTAATTGGCAAATGTGAGAACAAATATTACAGTTTAGTAAAACATAAAAGAATATTTTACCCATAAAACACATTTACAACATAAAACGATTAAAGCTCTTTTCTGTAAGAGCGTTCTCTGTGATCCTCAAACTTAATGTTTGCCAACTGATCATTTTCTTAAACCCATAAAGTCCTGTGTGGACTCCCACATCCATCAGTGTCCTTTGAGCCTTTCCTTTTATCACAGATACACTCAGAATGAGCCATCCCTGAATATTATAATGAGTCATAAAAAAGTTTCTGTTTTAACTTTTTGAATGCATAAAAACAAAAAAGTTTGTATCTTCTTAAAGGTCAGTTTTGTTTTACTTTAAGTTTGTGAAAACATTTTAAGATGTTGCTGTTTTTTAATCTTTTCAAATTAATTTAAAAACTGAGCCAAATGAAGCAGGAAGGGCTAAAGATCGCCAGCGTGTCTGACCTCAGCTGTTCAGCCCTGTACGGAGTTTAAAAGAACCAGACAGGAATTAAACACCACACTTACCTGTTCAGGTACCATTCAGGTATCACTGTCTCCCAGTGCTTGAGATACTGAGTTTTCTGACAGGATGAGAGCTGGATCAGCGTGACTCCATCAGATCTCCACTGATGCCCGCGGAGCCTGCAGTCTGTCTGATTTTCCTCCTGATTGAAAACAAATGTGATGTGATTTCTTTAACAATGCTGAGCCTGAATATTAACAATAAACGCATATTCAAAAGCACTGACGTGTCCGCTAATGTCTTTGATCACTGGGAAATGTTTGGAAATGAAATGAGAAAACCGGAAAGGAAAAAATTTAAGAAATGTATTCCCTCCCCATCCAGATCCCTGAATCCAGGTGTTCCAGTCACCTCCACAGGTGTATAAACCAGCACCTATGCATGCAGACTGCTTCTACAAACATCAGAGAAAGAATGGGTCGCTCTCAGAGCTCAGAGAACTCCAGCGTGGTACCGTGATAGGATGATACCTGTGCAACAAGTCCAGTCACTGCTAAATATTCCACAGTCAGCTGTTAGTGGGATTATAGCAAAGTGGAAGCAGTTTGATGTAGTGTGCGGCGTATGGTCTGAGCACTGACAGGCTGACCCCCCACCTCTTCAGTCTCTGCAGCAATGCTGACAGCACTCCTGCGTCTATCTTTCAGAGACAGCATTTGGATGTGACGCTGGGCACGTGCACTCAGCTTCTTTGGACGACCAACGCGAGGTCTGTTCTGAGTGGACCCTGCTCTTTTAAAACGCTGGATGATCTTGGTCACTGTGCTGCAGCTCAGTTTCAGGGTGTTGGACATCTTCATGTAGAGCAACAATTCATCTTTTAAGATCCTCAGAGAGTTCTTTGCCATGAGGAGCCATGTTGGAGCTTTCAGTGACCAGTATGAGAGAGTGTGAGAGCTGTACTACAAAACTGAACACACCTGCTCCCTGTGCACACCTGAGACCTAGTAACACTAACGTGTCACATGACATTTTGGAGGGGAAATGACAAGCAGTGCTCAATTTGGTCATTTACAGGTGTAGTCTCTTAGGGGTGTACTCACTTTAGTTGCTGCTGGTTTAGACCTTAATGGCTGTATATTGAGTTATTTTGAGGGAAGAATAAATTATATAAGCTGCACACAGACTACTTTTCATTGTGTCAAAGTGTCATTTTGTCAGTGTTGTCCCATGAAAAGATATACTTAAATATCTGCAGACATGTGAGGGGTGGACTCACTTTTGTGATACACTGTAGATGCTAAAGAGAAACACTAACTCTGTTCCTTCTTTAAAATAAAGGTGAAATGAAGTTTTCATGGACTCATTCCTGCCAGTCTCAACAGTCATTTTCACACCTTCACACTGACCCACACCAACACTGTTTGTGAGATATTTATAGCAGAAGCTGCAGTGGGGACCAAAGAGAAAAACCCTCATTGTCATGAGATTTGTTAAACAGTTCACCTGGACGGCTTTTCTTGATTTACAACAAATGACTTTAGAGCAGGAACCTCCTCAGCAGGAGTGAAACGCACTGAAGCCTCGCTTAGCCGCGGTCACATGATGCAGGTGTTTTGAAGCAGGTTTTGGAGCAGTGTTTCAAACACCTGCGCTTCGGAAACTCGACACAGTGTCGAAACTTCAGTGTCGAGCTTCCCATCCCTATGGGTTTGCTGGTTGCCAGGGGAACGGTACCTGTCTGACTGCATTGTGTAAAGTTTGGTGGAGGGGGGGTTATGGTGTGGGGGTGTTTTTCAGGAGTTGGGCTCCGCCCCTTAGTTCCAGTGAGAGGAACTCTGAATGCTTCAGCATACCAAGACATTTGGGACAGTTTTACTCTCTGTTACTAACTGTCCCCACAGGTAGGCGTAGCTGTCTGCTTCACCCTGAACTGCACCTCTGGGCCGTGTTTGTGCTGTTGGAGTATTTCTATCTGAACAATAACATGGCTGCTGCAGGGCTGTGACAGCAAACAAACAAAGACCATAAATACATAAAGTGTCGTTGTTTATCTAAGAAATGTGTCACTTAAGAAGCTAAATAAGTACCAATACTGAATCATGATTTATGATCGTAAACATCGTGGTGACAGACAGTCCTGCACATTTATGTTTAAATCTTTGAAAGTGAGCAGTCAGCTGTCACAGCTGTCACGGGAACTCATTTTTGAAGCAGGATGCCCACATACCTGCCCTGGATGGATGTCCTCACTGGATTACTCTGAAGCGTGACCTTCTCAGATGAAGGTGACACTTATTATAGGCTGCCACGGAGCAGTTAAACATTAATTCAGAGTCATGCCTCTGCTGCACACAGGGCTGTGGAAGTGTTCCAGTCAGCTGCGCACAAACAGGCTGATTTATTCCTGGCTGCTCTGTCTGCAGGGACCTCGTAGCTGCATGCCTATTTTTTGGTTTCATAACGAGTTTGCTCACCTGTGCCCTCTCGCAGAGCACAGTTCAATCATTGTCATATCTGTGCTGGTAAAATATTGAGTAATCCGGTGTTTGCAGGCTGCGCAGACCTGACTACTCTTTGGCTGTTTGTTCTCAGCTTAAAAAAATTAAAAAATAACTAAAAGTTGTTCACTAGAGATGACCCTTAGAAAGCTTCTGGCCAGCCATGATCTGATGCTGAAAAAGTCCTTTTGTTGGTGCATGGAGGAGGTGACACAGTTAGTGCCGCTAATCTGCTGGAAACAGACTTCTGGAGACCACTTTGGGTTTATATGTCCTTGTTATATCACTACAGGGGACCTTCAATAAATCATTGCTCCAAATAAACATCAAACATTCAGGCAGACAGGAAACGCGACCTTTGGACAAACACTGACCTCCTGATAGCTGCTGCTGCTGCTCTTATGTAACTACAGGTGGGGCAGCCACATGTAGTGCCACAAAAACACCACTAGAGGGAGCTGTCAGCCTTTTGTTTGGCGCTCACGCCCTACAGTCAAAAACCTGCAGGCAGCGTTCAGCTGCACGTCCAACAGTCCTTTTTTCTGCCTGTGTTTAAAAAGGGGAAATAATGGTGTGTTGAACCCTACAGCCATAATCTGGGTGATGAAGATGTTAATGGAGCCTCTTCTCTAAGTGTAATGGCTGCTGTTAAACTGAGGAAATGAAGTTAGATGACCTTTCTGCCAAAGCTACCTCGTTTTTGATTCAGGATACCGGGATGATGTTTCTTCTCCTGAAAGTCATGGGTTTATTACAGTGCTTCTGAGTACCTGCTGAGGAAACTGCTTCCTGTGTGAGCTAGCATCAGCCCCATCAGTGCTGTCAGGTACAGACGGTCCTGCCCTGTGATGCTGCTCTCTCGTATGTTCTGTACGTCATGTATGTAGCAGCTGAGAGAGCAGCGTATATGCTCTTTACTCGAACTACATGCTCAGTCTTCACTGACAGTATAAAGTGCATACAAGCTTACATTCTCTCTGAAGGCCACCAGACAATAATAGCCGTGGTTGCACAAAGACTTCTGGCCCTTTGGAAGTCCACGGGAAAACAGCTTTCCGTCTTGACCCCTGTAAACAATTTCCAGCTTGGTTTATAGATTCAGTTATTAGGTTGGTCATATGACATCACACACACATTGCTGAAGAGCTGTCTGCTATATTGGATGTGATACAACCACTGATTGCTACTGAAAAAGTGCATTCCCCAACTGGTTGGCAGTGGGTCCAGGAGGTTGCAGAGCACTGATTGCTTTGGTTGCTAAAAGATTACACAGTTGACTGTAGTTTCTCATGTCTGTTTGTAACTATTGGCTAACTAATAGCTGAGCATCAGTAAAACTGGAAAATGTGTGACACAAACTGGAAGTGGAGAAGCTTCACCTTCAAAGTAAAAGTTGTGCCCTTTGAAAAATGTTGGACAACTTTTACTTCCTTTACCTTCTCCACAGTTTCACTACTGCTCAGAGAGCAGCTGGACAATGTTTGTAGTCCATCACTTCCATCCAAACTACAACTGCAGCAATTTGCTATCAACCAAAGTAATCTCAAGGAGGTCTTTGCCAGCTGGTTGGGGAATACATGTTTATCCCTGGCAACAGGTGGTTGCCAGGGGGTCACTGAACAGTCTGCAGACCTACGTGACTGGGTCATTTTCCCTGCACCTGCCATCAACCTCCAGGAACCACTCACAGCCAGCTGAGGAATACATATTTTCCCCACACAGCCAGCAGTTGCCTGATGTTTATGTATTGGTCTCTAAGCCTGTGTGGCTGGGGTTTAATTCACTTCATCCTACGTTGGCACCATGATTATCGCACATCTGAAAGAGCAGACAAGTTAACATCATGTGATTAGTGGCAACATGTGTGCAAAACCTCCATACTGATGGCTAAAATCAATACCTTTGGACATTATATGCAAGCTGGTATAGTTAGGATCACATTGGCTAGTGAGGTAATTTGACAAGCTAGCCAACTAGCATTTCAAATAGCCATAAATTACCAGCCAGCATATGGTTACCCAGCTAGTTGTAAGCTAGCTATGCTGTATGAGTGTTGATGGTTGGCTCTACTGTTAGTAGTTTGAAAATGAAGCTACATTACCAATCTTTTGTAATAATTTTCTACATGTTAAAAAAATTGTAATTTCTGTGTTACCAGGTATTTTAGCCACATGAAAGACAGTTCAAGTTCAGAGTTGTTCACCAACAACAAACAACTCCACCATAATTTTGAAAACATGGTTTTGGAAAGGTATGAAATTGATGACTGATAATTATGTGTCTAGTGAAACGAATTAGTATAATTAGTTAAGCTAATCATATTTAAGTATATCTATATTTATACATATTTTTTCTTTTCTGATCCCTTATGAAAATTATCCATGGTTTTACTATGGTTAAATAACCATGGTTTACCATGGTTTCCTGTTTTTCATCGTTGTCATGGTTTTTTGGGTACCATGGGAACCATGGTTTATGACTATGGTTTTATCGTGGTTTTATCGTGGTTTGACTACAGTTAAACCATAGTCATAAACCATGGTTCTTACCATGGTTTTTATTTTACTAAGATTTTTACCATGGTTTTATTTTACATAGTTTTTTTTACAAACTATGGTTTTCTTAATTAAATCTATAGCTCCATTAATCTGTTTCACAAAACTGTAGTGCAATAACGCATACCTCAAACAATGATTAGGCTAATTCTAATGCAATAGCAAATGTAATTAAAAATCCTACTTCATACTTCCATCTAGCTACCAAAAAAGCCGCATAAGAACAATAAAAAAAACAGGAGAATCTTTAAATCTTTATTAAATCTTTATATGATTTATTTTTATTAATAAATGTAATTCAGTCTTCATTTCCTGGGATTGCAGGTCCAGCTCCAAATCTATGTGTGTAAGAAAGAGGAACAGGAAGAGACATCTAAGATTAATTGCAAAAAAAAAAATTAATAATAATAACAACAATATTGCATGCAAAGTGAATGTGTGCGAGTGTGTTCACTGTTGAAAGAAATGTTAAATACACTTAAACTTACCGGATATTCTTGCTTTCGTTATTAAGCTTGTTCCTGGCGACTCCACTGCTGACCAACTTTATGGAGATGCAGATTTCATTTTCCAACAGGACTTGGCACCTGCACACAGTGCCAAAGCTCCCAGTACCTGCCTTAAGGACCATGGTATCCCTGTTCTTAACTGGCCAGCAAACTCGCCTGACCTTAACCCCATAGAAAATCTACGGGCTATTGTGAAGAGGAAGATGCGATATGCCAGAGCCAACAATTCAGAAGAGCTGAAGGCCACTATCAGAGCAACCTGGGCTCTCATAACACCTGAGCAGTGCCACAGACTGATGGACTCCATGCCACGCCGCATTGCTGCAGTAATCCAGGCAAAAGGAGCCCCAACTAAGTACTGAGTGCTGCACATGCTCATACTTTTATGTTCATACTTTTATGTTCATACTTTTCATGTTCATACTTTTATGTTCATACTTTTATGTTCATACTTTTCATGTTCATACTTTTCATGTTCATACTTTTCATGTTCATACTTTTCAGTTGGCCAACATTTAAAAAAAATTTTTTTTATTGGTCTGAAGTAATATTCTAATTTTCTGAGATACTGAATTTGGGGTTTTCATTAGTTGTCATCAATAATCATCAAAATCATAAGACAAACATTTGAAATATATCAGTCTGTGTGTAATGAATTAATATAATATACAAGTTTCACTTTTTGAATGGAATTACTGAAATAAATTAACTTTTTCATGATATTCAAATTTTATGACCAGTACCTGTACAGTACCAGTCAAAAGTTGTAGCATTGAAAAAAAGAGTTATTTTATGTTATAACAAGCAAACAAACAAATATAACAACCCATATTCCAGCCAATCACACAGTAAAATAGGCAGTGTTAATGCAATTTTAAAAAGCTTAATTTAATCAATGGTCAGAAAGACACAAGTGAGGTAACATAGACTCACTGCCCTCACTACAGGCAGCTCCTCCTTAAGATTAGTTAACACATGAGCAACAACACCTTTAAACTTATACAATAACAAAGATGATGACCCCTGTGGCTCACAACTCACCTGGTATCAAAGCTCCTCCTCCTTTCTGGCTCCTCCATGGTCACATCCACCTGCGTGAGCACATGACAGAAGAGACCACAACAGAGTGTCATTGCTGTATAGTTAACTCATAATTCATATTTTAGAAGTGCATTAGTTGTTAAGATAGATTCCAGATGTTACGCAGACCCTGTTCACACAACATCTGAACAAAGAGTCACTGAAGCAAAGTTCAGATTGTATTGAACTTAATTAAGAAGCGTGCAGAGATGAGACCACCTGAATAAGATCAGCAGTGAGCTGCAGGCTGCAACACAACATAGAGGTGTAATAGATAATAAAGATGATTCACCTGAAAGAAACTGATGATATTTCTATGTCCTAGAGTCCGTTCAGATCAACATCCAGATTCTGCTCCATTGTTGTTCTTTAACTCTGGGAAATGACAGGATATATGTGTACAGACAGGAGCATTCAGCAACAAGGAAGCAAAGGCCGGATCATGGATGAGCTCAAGGTCAGGAAATATGGGGAGCTGCTGAATTTAAGTAAAATAAAAAAAATGCAGATCATACCTCAGTCTCAGCCTTCATCAAACATGTCTCAGTGCGATAAAGCATTCAGAAGATGACTTTTATGCCCCCATCTATCTATCTATCTATCTATCTATCTATCTATCTATCTATCTATATATATATATATATATATATATATATATATATATATATATATATATATATATATATATATATATATATATATATTATCAACTCATTTTTGGACCCCATGTTGCCATGATGAAGATCCCAGTAATGCGGGGGAAATATGTGTGGTGTCAGCTAGTACATAAACATATTAACAAAGATGTGTAATAACAGAAGCAGCAGTACTCTGTGTGTCACAAATTTGTATGTCACATTTTGTCTCAATAACTCAATTTGGGAGAAGGTTAGAGTACAGGAAATGAATGTTGGTTACTGTCCTCTAAAGTCATATAAACATGACTCTGTGTGTAAATAAAGTTTTGCTCTTCTCATGTTGTGGGGACCTGAATCTGCTGCACCGTAACAGATATCATTGACCAAGGTGAAGACATGTTTTATGGCTATAAAAAGTTTGCAGGAAATAACTATCAGGGTCCTCTGAAATTGTGTAACCATGACTGTGTGTGTGTGTGTCTGTGTGTGTGTGTGTTTCTAATGCTGTGAGGACTTAAAAATTTCCATCACTAGTTAAGTTGAAGACATTTTAAGGTTACAGAGCTGAAAATGAATCCAAGTCAGGGGTCCTCTGAGCAGTGTAAACATGACTCTCCTTGTGTGTGTGTGTGTGGGGGGGGGGTATGTGTGTGTGTGGTTCAGGCACTTGTGGGGATCTCTTTACACGTTACTCTTAAAGTAAACCATTAAATTGGACAAAGGTATTTTTTTGTTTGTTTTTGTTTTTTGCTACAGTGCTAGTGATGAATGCAGATCAATGTACTCTGAAGTCATGTAAACAAGACTGTGTGTGTATAAGTTTCACAGGTAAGGACACTCCCTACCCCCAACTCTGCAACAGGTGAGCAGTCGTCATAGTAACTGTATCTAAAGTATCAGCATCACAAAACTGGTCAGTCCAGATCAGTCAGACAAACACGCGTGTTTGTTCATCTATGCTTTTGAGGACTGATGCTGGCACAGTTACATTCCCCAGCCTGAAGCCAAAGCTGACTTTGAATTTAACCCTTTGAGGCCTCTCTGCTGAGAAGGTCTGCGGGAGAACTGCATCTGCTCGTGACCGGAGGCAAGTTTACTTAAACTAATCTTTCCTCCATATCTTATTTTAGATGTGTTAAAGTTAATAGTTTTACATACGCTCGTATCTAGGAAGAGATGAGGTGTCGAGTTTACAAGAAAACATTACTAATTCAGACGTACCCAAAGCTGCAGTTCCTCTAATGTCCATCTGAGGCTCCAGCAGTCCACAGACGTGTCCACATATACAGCAGAACTGAGCATTAGGTGAGAGCTTCTGTTTTTCCCTGGTTTCCCTGCTTTAACATTGATAAAAATGCCAAACTAAAGACTTCAGAGTGGTGCTGAGCAGTCAGTGGGTGATTAGCAGGTTTTTCCTTCATAACTAAAACCTCAGACAGACTTAAAGCGACCTTTGCTGGGCCAAGTTTCACCTCGGGGCCATCAGTGGAGTTTGGGTTTATTTAGTTCAGTCTCAGCAGGAATCTGTGATGCTACACAAGCCAGTCAGCATTAGCTGTTAATGAGGGTCAGTTATGACTAAAAACCCAAACTGATGCTAAACCTGTAGTGTAAACAGGATTTCACAAGCCAACAGAGGCCACGTCCATGCTTTACCTGCTGCTGCAGCTGCTGGGCAAAGCTTGGATCCAGATGTGGTGTCTTCAGGGTTTACGAAGCAGCGTGGTGAAATCAGTGCTGACTGCACAGAGGCCAAACAGGCCTAGTTAAGTCAGGAGCTGCAGAGCAGCTTGTAAACCTCTAATGTTTGCAGCCTTTAAGGTGCTAATAGTTGGAGGGCTGCATTTGCATGATAGAGACTGCAGTTCAGGTTACTCACCAGCTTGTTTCACATGTAAACAAGCTGCAGACGCCGGCATCCTCACAGCAGGAAGGCTGCAGAAAACTAACATCAGATCTAATCTGGAATAAATGGCTGAATATTTACACATATTTCCATGTTTATGAGCAGACTGCAGTGTTTTTCTGTGCCCCTGTGGGTGACCGCTTTGCCCTCACAGGTGATGTGAAGCCTTTAAGAGAGAAATCAGTTTATCAGCCTGTAGAGATGCATGCTTCAGACTCTCTGTGCCAGAGCAGGGCAGGCCCCGGGCTGCAAGGCAAACAACTGTTACCTACAAATCATCCGTCACTATTGGAAACCGGTTTTTCACCCCCTCCTCCCTCCCTGCTTGCCCCCTCCGTGCCTCCTCCCTCCTCTCCGACTGCAGAGCACATGTCTGAGCTGCATCTTGTTGGAGTTTCTCTGCGTCTGCAGTGGCGTTGCTGCTGCGAGGCGAGCGTGCGCGGCATGTGTTTATTGTGCAGCCGGTTGGGAAACAGTGTGAGATGGAGCAGCATGTGCCTGTCATCCCCCCACACTGCCAACAGGTGTTGGCTTCATGTGACTGCCTGCCTGCCTGTCCGGACAACGCTCCAATGAAGAAAGAGGAGGAGGAGGAGGAGGAGGAAGAGGAGTGTGTAAAGTTTCATCAACAACAACTGTGTGGGCTCGTAGGGGCTGTGCAGCTCAGATCTCTCCGGCTGCTCGGTCGAGCAGGGATGCCTCTCCTCCTCCTCCTCCTCTTGCTCTCCGCTGGATGAATGGATGAATCCACCCTTTTGTTGGCGATGGTTAGTTCCTTGGCAACGGCTCCATGGTTACAGTCCAATAAATAACATCACACTCCCTCGTCTGCGTCCCTGCATTTGAGGCCAGGATGCAGGAGGAGACTTAAACTTTGCTCCTCTTTTAGTTTCATCCCACAAAAACAAAAGAAAACCAGTTTTTCTGCAACCTGATTGGACCTGAGGAGAGATCTGAAAGTCAAACAACATCCAGAAACTTTAATATTTTTATAAAGTTAGCAGATTCAGAGCAACCTGAGGCCAAGCAGAGATCCTGAGAGGGCTCACCTTCAGCTCAGATGGCGGTAGAAGTTTAACTTTCTTAAAATCTCATTTTGGACAAAGTCTGCAGACCTTTGGTGATTCTTTACATGCACTTTTTATTGAAATGAAAGTTGCACAATGTGCGACAAGACACGCTTCTAGAAGGACTTTCTCTTAAAGCTACAACCAAACCTGAAGCTGCTGCTGCAGCCTGCTGGCCTGATATAGACTGATGCAGAGCTGCGGAGTACCCCAGCAGGAGAAATGGTGCTAACTGTGGACAGACTCGGGTTCATCACAATTTACGCAGGGGCTCAAAATAACAGGAATGTCTGCAGCTCACCTTTAATGTTAGTTTGCAAATATCTGTTAATCATCATTAATAGAGGTCAGAGGTTCAGTGTCTAATTTCATTAAATGTGTAATAAGAAAAGCTTTGAGTCTGCCAACTGAGATATTTTAGTCAGATTAGCATTAAACAAGCAGCCCCAAAGGTCTTCTTTTGGTCATTTATTCAAAGTGTGCCTTCTTTGGGCAGTACTGAAAACACACTCAAAGTACACTAAAGTACCAAACACCAGCGTCCCCTGTAATAACACATGAACCATGCTAACCAAACTAGCTTCACCTGCTAGCAAATGTTTACTATACAATACTTGAAACTAGAGAAAGACAGAGAGATGGAAACAGAGTGCCGCTGCGGCTGGACTTCACTGCCAGAGTTAGCATGCCCAGTAATGCCACCTGAGCAGTAACCTGCTAACCAAGCTAGCAGGTTACTGCTCACAGGAGCAGCTTCCTCTGCTGCAGCTCTCACAAGCAAGCAGGCAAGGCTGCTGACACCTTCAACCACAGTCCTACACTCACAGGCAGGCCTGAGGGTGTGTGTGTGTGTGTGTGTGTGTGTGTGTGCGCGTGCGGGAAATGGGTTTGTTATATGTCAGCAGATTCATTTAAATTGAATAGTGGCCAGTTGAGGTGAAACACAGTGATTGGATTAGTGATATAATGTTGTTATCTGCTTTGAAGGCTCTGTGTGTGTGTGTGTGTGTGTGTGTGTGTGTGTGTGTGTGTGTGCTCCTCATGCTGTGGGGTCACAGTCACTCTGTATGGGTTTGACCTCCTTTGGGTCCCCATAAGGTAAGTTTGTGAGTGCTGTGTGTGGAGTGAGTGTGTCCGCTGAAGTGATGGAGATCGTGTGCTCTTCATGAAGTGGAGGCTCCTGCTGCTCCTGTGGAAGCTTCAGCTGTCTGTGCAGCGCTGATCTCTTCCTGCTTCTCTGCCAGACTCATCACACATGAGCGCTGTCAGTCAGATAAGTAACTAACTGGAAGGTCAGTGGTTCAATTCCCCTGGCTCCTTTAACCTGCATGTAGAAGTATCCTCAGGTAAGATACCCAGGTGCATCTGTGTGAAGGTATCACATGCATGTTGTGATTGGGTAAATGAGGCCTGTAGTAAGAAAGGTTCCTTGAGCAAAAAAGCACCACATAAGTACCAATGCATCTACCTGTTTTCAAGGAGACTGTTTCCAGGGGAAAGAGCTGCACCATTTACAAAGTCTTGGTTTGAAAGTGAAGGGCTCTGTTTCCAGTTTGTGTTGCACTTTCCCAGCTTTACTGCTTAGTGAGCAGTTTGTAAGTATTTGAAGAAAAGTCAGTGTCATCCAGAATACTGGCAACCACGGCACTATGGCATAGCTTTTGGGACAGTACCATTATACCTGTTTGCAACTAATTTTACACTAGCAACCTCCAGCAACCACTTGCCAACTGGTTGCAGAATTCACACTTTTCTATAGCAACTGGAGGTTGCCAGGGGATGCCTAGGTATTGGGGGCCTAAAGATGATATACCATGTCCTGATATTTATCAAAAACAAAAACACATATAGCACTGCTATAACTTTGAATACAAGCAAAGATGGAAAACTACACACGGGCGACAGTCGGAGAGTTAGTGAGGTCAGGCTTCCTCACAGACACGTGCTCAGAGGTGGATGGCTACACCACTATGGTCAGGCTAATATAGGCAGAGAAGATGGAGGAGGGGGTTCAATTGGTTTCAAAAGAAGTTCATGGGCAGCATGGTGGTGCAGTGGTTAGTACTGCTGCCTCACAGCATGAAGGTCCTGGGTTTGAGTCCACGACCTGGCCTTTGTGTGTGGAGTTTGCATGTTTTCCCTGGGTCTGTGTGGGTTCTCTCTGGGTACTCTGGTTTCCCCCCAAAATTGAATTCAATTTGATTTATTTATATAGCACCAAATCACAGAAAACAGTCGCCTCAAGGCTGTATTATTGTGGGTAAAGACCCTACAATAATACAGAGAAAATCCAACAGTCAAAACGACCCCCTATGAGCAAGCTTTTGGCGACAGTGGGAAGGAAAAACTCCCTTTTAACAGGAAGAGACCTCCAGCAGAACCAGGCTCAGGGAGGGGCAGTCATCTGCTGTGACCGGTTGGGGCTGAGGGGAGAGAGACAGGACAAAAGACATGCTGTGGAAGAGAGCCAGAGATTAATAATAATGATTAAATACAGAGTGAAGTATAAACAAGTAAATAAAGGTGAATGAGAAGAAACAGTGCATTATGGGACCCCCCTCAGCAGCCTAGGCCTATAGCAGCATAACTAAGGGAGGGTTCAGGGTCACCTGAACCACCCCTTAGTTATGCTTAGTTATACTGTATTAAGTAGCGGTTTAATTACAGCCACCTTGAAGGCCTGTGGTACATAGCCACCTAATAAAGACAGATTGATCATATTTAAGATTGAAGAATCAATCATTGTAAAGACTTCTTTGAACAGTCTAGTAGGAATGGGATCTAATAAACATGTTGATGGTTTGGAGGAAGTAACTATTGAAGTTAACTCCAAAAGATCAACTGGAGACCAAAGAGTCTAAACAAATACCAGCAGTGCTGAAAGTTTTTACCCCATGTCCAAAGACATGTAGTTATTACCTGGTGATTGTCGCCATAGGTGTGAATGGTGGTCTGTGTTAGCCCTGTGACAGAAAACCTACCTGTAGCCTTATGGCAGCCGTGAGGCTTTAAAAACTTGAAGACCTGCTGAACATGAACAGAGCTGATCAGAAGTTGGAGAGAGACTGACAATGATGAGTTTGGGGGGCTCCTGTTAAAAAGACAAGAGCTTTAACAAGCCTTTGGGGGGAGGATCATATTTTAGGCAGGGCTGGTGCCCCCCCCCCATTTCAGTTCAATCTGTGTGCACTCCTGCTGGGAGTTTCCAGCAGTTTGGGCCACTTCAGTTAGACACTGCTTCCACGGTTAGGATGAAGAAGCTGATTTCATGTCCAACACTTCAGGTAACATAACTGTCTCAGTGAGGGACTAAAGCATGCTTATCTTTACACGAGCTAAAGCTGATGCATGCACGTTCCACTTGTTGATCGTTGGTTTCCCATCGCCCACGGTGATGAAGATGTGCTCTCTCTGATATATATAACAGCAGCAGCAGCAGCAGCAGTGGACCAAACTAAATTTAAACTCTCATTGTTAAATTTAGAGCGAGCAGCTCGGCTCCTCGCTCACTCTCTCTCCCGCTGCATTCCTGCCAGCCCTTCATCTCCAGATACAGACAGACCCCTCCTCCTCCTCCTCCTCCTCCCATCATCCCCTGCAGGAGAGAGGAGCACACAGGCATCTCTCCTCCCATCATACCCCTCCTCCTCCTTCCCTCCCTCCCCTGCAGCCGAGCAGGAAAAGCCTCTCTGGCGGTATCGGGCCGGTTCAGCCTGCTGCTGCTGCTGCAGCTGATGATGATGATGAAGGATCTGGGTGTTTCCAGTAGTCTGGTATCTGGGTGAATCACTTCTGTCAGACATTTTGAGAGCTGCACTGATTCACATGTAAATCCCTCTTTACATGTGGAGTTTAAATAGAAGTTTAAGGACTTTTCCTGTGCTGGAAACTCTCCTCTGCATGGAGCGGGTGGAGCAGAGAGCCCAGAGGAGTGTTGGGGGAAGGGGTTCAGCGGCACTATCTGTGCAGTCAGGAGGATAGATCCTGCTAAAGGAAAGGGCGCGTGTCTGACAAAGCCACATACGTTTCCTCTGGGACTGCGATCGCTCCGAAGGAATCGGCATCTGCTGAGGTTCTCCAGGAGAGTTTAACCTGATGATGGTGAGGTTTGAGAGAGGAAGCTGCCTCCTTACAGTTCAGTCAGTCAGCCCACGAAGAGCCCTCCGGGGCTGGGGTTTGTTTCAGCCTTTCTGATGGAGTGGGATCACAGGTTTCCTGTTTGAAGCAGATAAAAAAAGTTAAAAGGTTGATCCCGGTGGAGAGACTCCCTGAGCCCTGCAGTACAGACTCAGTGAATGGAGCTCAACCACGAACCATCTCAATCCGGCCTCCAACATCCTGACCGAACAGCCCCGGCACAAATATCAGGAAGCTTGGTGTGAATAAGTTGGCATTTCAGTCAATTTCCTGTGCAGACTAATAATCAATACATAATGCAGTTAATAATGCAGCATTAAAGTGGTTTTCTTTTTTAACTAAAGAAGAGTCTTGGTTTCTGAAGCAACGAGCTGTTCTTAGTGTTCAGACTAAATTCCATGAAGTTCAGCATAAATGAATAAATTTTTACTGATTCACACAGCAGGATTTCACTGCGATAGAGCCAGCACAAGGGCGCCACCAAACTCACTGTCCCACTGGTGCTCCAGCTGCAGTGCCACCATGCTACAGCAGTTTGAGAACCACTGATCTAATCCATCAGCCCCACCCAGCATACCCCTGAGGAGGTACCCCCTTCTCTGAGGTCAGGGGGTGCTTTGCACAGAGTCAGTGCCACCTCAAAACAGGCCTCGAGCTTCATAAAGTTCAGGACCTCTCAGGTTCGGCTCTGAGCACCGAGGGTCGGAGGTTGGTCACGTTTATACGTTTTACACCTACAAACAAGTTTATTTTGGTTGGCATTGGGAGGATCCTCCACACACTGCACCATAATGGCACTCGCTGGCTGTGGACGCCACGTTTGGAAGCCTCAGAGTTTGTGTTGGTGTCACAGACGGAGTAAGACATGGACGTAGCCTAGGGCTGGGTGATATCTCAAGTTTTTAAAAAATATTGATATATTTTGATCATATAAAATGAGACAATATTGTTTTTATCGATGTAGTGACGGTTGCGTTACAATCATACTTGTAGCTCTACCAGTTCGCCTTTCTCTTCTCCCAGTTTACCTCTCTCCGCTTCACCCGTTAATCATGCAGGAAGCGACCGCATGGCAGTGTTCCCTACTCACTGACTTTGTTGCTAGATTTAACGGCTTTTCAGACCCCGCTGGTGACTTTTTTCACTAAAAGCAACAAATTTAGCAACTTTTTCCGGTGAGGTCGGAGAGTTTTGTTAACCTGAAATCCTCCGCTGCCGCCTTGTTTTGTGTACGTACAGCCTTCGTGCTGCGTCTGTTTGTACTGTACGCTTTGGCATCGCCCGGACCCCCAAGAGTCCCTGGCTGCAGGTAACAGGGCGCCGCCACACGCAGCAGAAGTTGAATTGTACTGTAAGTCACGTGACCTTAATAGTGAAGTGGGTCTCTTACATGTGCTTACAGATGCTGCATTGAGCAGCCTGGCCCGTTGCTGTGATACGTCAGCACAGATGGATTCACTGATGTGCTAAAATCCTGCAGATGGAAGTTTGTCCAGTCAGTCTGTCACAGTACTGCATGTACAGGAGTACACACAGGAGGAAGTACTTTCCAGTGTAGTAGACTTCACCACACTGGCTCTGTAAAGAATCAGTCGCCTTTTGAGATTTTTGTTCTCTGTCTTTTCTGTTTACATTTTAATAGCACAGCTGTGAGTCTTTTATGGTGGGGAAAAAGCATTCATTTATTTGAGGAGCATTATTATTTAAATATGCCAGTGGTTTATTTTTGAGTATTTTCTCATGTACATCTACAGCTGAATGTTAATAAAAGTGTCTGTGTGACATTTGGGACATGGAGCTTTGACTCTGAAGGGACTTTTAGTTTGTACCTTTGGGAAGAAAAAATATCGAGATATATATCATATATCATATATCATATATCACCATTCAGCCAAAAATATTGAGATATTACTTTTGGTCCATATCACCCAGCCCTAAAGTAGCCTATGTGGAAGCACCGAAGAACCTGCTTTCTATCTGAAGGCCACCAGATGGTTGAAAAAAAGATTTCTGTCTATGGGAAAATGGCTTTCTGACCTCTGTAAACACGTGCTGAATCACTCATTTTGGGTCATATTGAATAAAATATTAAGTCTGCGTTGTAAATCTAGGTCATACTATGTTTTAAAATGGAGGCTTATCTGCAGTATGAAACCGCACAATCACAGGTCATTAGCGTGCGGTTTCACAGTCAGAGCCGATCTTCCTCGTCACATCTCGATTTTTGCAGCCAAGATGGCTCGAGACTTCAAAAATGGTACTTCAGAAAACCAGCTGTAGCTATGTCCATATTTGACACTGCCTGTGGTTGGTGTGTTGCTGTTTTTGGAGCCATATTTAGATGAAAGAGTTCACTGCTGAATTTTCAGCTAATGCTAGCTACCTGGACTAGCTAGCTGCATCCATAAACTGTTTGGTTGCATCACACAGACAGAGATACCTGCTAATAAACGCTTCCACTCATACATGACATTTTGTTAGCAATCAAGGCAGCTACAATTGGACAGTTAGGCTACTGTAAGCTATGCTACACAAACCTGTAGCTAATGGTCCCTTAGCTCGAAAACCACCAGCTAACCAACAAGCCAGATCAGCCCCCGGTACTTTGGATTCATTCAGATGAAATATGATGACCTAAGATAAGCTTTCTTTTTCCCAACTTTGGGAAATCAATCTCTTAGAGCAATTAGAAATTAAGTTAAACACAGCAGATAGCTTGGACAATTAGAACGGTATTTAGTTCAGTAAAGTAGAATATATACAACAAAATAAATCTCTCAATAAGGTGGACGCTAAACTGAAATCAAAGTAAACACAAGCAAAATAAGTGTTTTTAAGTTTTCCTGTGTTAGATAGCATACTGTTGGTCCATGTTAGTAGACAAGCTAGCGTTAGTCAACAGTAATCAGAAGCTCCCTGGTAAGATTAAGCGATTCTGAGCACTCATGCAAAACTAGCTTTCCTCTAGTCAACGTTAGCGCACCTGTTAACCCAGACAATCTGCTAGCCCATGTAGCTGCTAGCTGGCTAACTTTAGTTTGATTCCTTGGTAAAGTTCAAGCTCAGCAGTGAGTTTCTGGGAGTAAAGACAGGGATTTTTAAGCCTGCGGTTTTAAGCGCCTAGGAGCTACGACACTGAAACTGTGGAAACTACACATCTGCATGAAATCAAGCTTATTTGAACAAAAACAACTACTCTACCCACAATTCTAAACACTGTTACCATGGAAACTTTTAAACCCATCATAAATGTCAGTCTGCTTAGTGACCGTGAAACTTCAGACAGCACCCGAGCGACGACTGCAGTCAGGAAAAGGTAACGAACTACGTGACGTGTTGCTGTAATCACATTACATCTTTGGTGACACAGTAATCAACAACTTACTGTACTAGATTTAGTAATAGCGTTACAGTTACAATTATGTTGTTACTTTTACAGGAGCGTGTACAAATAATGAATATACAGACTTTATACTGTATAATTTGTAATGACTGGTATGATATAATGAGGTTTTTTAAACTAATTTTAAGGTCGAATAAAAGTGGAAATATTTGAGTGTGTGAAATGAACTGTAACCAGTTTTAAAGCAATACAGAGCTGTGAGTGTTTTATTTGACTCCGTGGTGGGAATAAAAGCTGGATTATTGGGGCTGATCACCATCACAGACCCATGATGGCTGCAGCAGGGCCGGGGGTGAGCTGCTACCTGGAGCACTGTAACGTCTTTGTGACGTTTTCACTTTCCTCTTCACGTTCTTCTTCGCCTCATCCCGGAAAACAAAGTGATTGCTTCACCAACACCTCCCTGGAAACAGTAGCACTCTCTTCCACCCCCACCTCCCCAGCCTCGGGCTGACGGTTGGCATCCTCCCTCCTTTCCAAATCGCGTGCAAACTGCGCTCTCGCGATAACTGCGGCAGCTGCTTGTGTAGTGTGTGTGTGTTTGTGTGGATGGTTTCTTATCTCCCCCATGAAAGTCAGCGTAAATGATAAAGCAGCGGCATCAAAGCGGCTTTAACAGCGAGGATCTGACGAGGAGGAGCCAATGAGAGCGACTTTGGGACTTTGAGGCGAAACTCTGCGCGAAAACGTGAATACTTTGAGGACCAAAGTTGCTTAAAAGTGAGTTTTTCTGCGCATTAAGGCAGAAATCCGCGCCGCAGATCAGTTGAAGTGCGGATCGAGAGACTTTGCGGATTCCTGAAGTTTCAGGTGGGATCATCCCCTCCTCCATCACGCCTGTTGGTGCGGTAACGGCTAGAGTAAGTAATCCAGTAACGCCTGTCTGTGCGTAAAGACTGAGATGCTTGGTGGCCACGTCCCCTTGGAGACTGGAGACAACACGTGATGAGCTTTACTTATCAGGTTTAGTGAGAGCGTGATCGAGCGAGGCAGAGGGAGGAAGAGGAGGAGGCCGCCGCGAGCTGAGACACTTTAAAGTAGAAAACATCTCCAAAGCGACATTTTCCTCCCGCAACAAGACTTTTTCTTTCCTCCTCGGGAGGGAAGAGGAGGAAGAGAAGCAGCAGCAGCACGGGAGGAGGTGGAGGAGGGGAGGGGAGAGGAGGAGGAGGAGGAGGAGGGAGGAGGAGAAGCCGGAGTAAAGTTTGTCCAAGTTTGCACATCCCTTCGGAAACGCCATTTTGATTCCTCTCCTCTGCGGAGCAACTTTGCAGCCTCTCTCTCCCTTTCTTTTTCCCCCCTTCATCACCTTCATCATCCCCGATCACCGCCGTTCATCTATCATCATCATCATCAGCAGCCCCCACCACCACCATCATCATCATCATCCTCGCCACGATGTCTCGGCGCAAGCAGCCCAACCCCAACAAAGTGAAGCGTAAGTGTCCTTTTCGCCTCCATCGCTCGTTTTGGTGCTCTCTGACTGTCTGCGCAGGCTTTCCTCGATGTTTGCGCCTCTCGGGGGGAACTTTGCGCCTGTTTGGGCTGTCGGGGTGAAGTTTGAGCGGAGATGTAGAGACGGTAAGGGTGGGTGATACTACTTTTCTCTCCTCTCCGGGCTGCTTCCTAGTTTGATGCGCATCCAAGCGGTGGAATTCAGTCGTGTGTGTGTGTGTGTGTGTGTGTGTATGTGTCTCTTCCTCATTCAGCAACTTGTTGTTTTTCGACTTTTGGTGCAACTTTATCGCCCGTGTGCACGTTTAAGGCAGTTATTCGGCGGTTTTTGCCCCGCGGGGAGGGTGGCAGGAGGTGCGGGGAGGCGGGGGGGAGGTCAAAGTCTGCAGCTCGCAGCCGGAGTCGAGCATCCATATCTCGGGTGCACTTTGGTCGAAGCCTCGCGGCTAGTGGCCATGTGTAAAACTACCAGAACGCTGCAAGCGAACAGCAAGCGGCCGCGTGCTTCCGGCGCGGCCTTTCAGTGTAAAACCACCTGTTGCCTCACACGGAGAAATGTAAGCGTTGTTTCAGGCTAGTGTCGAAGTGGTCCTCACTGCTGTGACCTCAGACGTGCATTAAGCTAACGCATCCAAGTGTGGTGGTTTGCTGATGTTTTTCATTGTGACTGATAGTTTGCCATGTAGTTACACTTGTTTTTATGGGCTTGTGAAGGTTGTATTGTAAAGGAAACACATGTATAGGCGCACGCAGACGTCATAAATACACCTGGTTAAATAGTAAAATGATCCGTCCTATTGTGTAAGGTGGATCATTTTTATATTCATGTGTGTGAAAGAAGCCACTAAAAGACATTTATTTAGTTTAATGCAGACACGTGTCCCCACGAGTGTGGGTGCGGGTTTAAATCTGCGGGCTTAATGAGCGTGAAGCCGCGCCTTTTATTCTGACAGGGAGCATCGCTTCCGCGTCGAGTTCGCGCTAACTGCTGCGAACTCGACGCCGCTGCGGTGACCTTGCCCAGACATATTTAGCCAGAAAGCGACCCCTGTTCATTTACAAACCGCCCCAACTCGGCGGCGAGGCGGCCAAAGCGGCGAGCCGCTCGGCCTGCGCCAGTTTTTGCGGCTGTTTGGCGACTTTTCGCCGCATTTCCGAGACTTTTCCACCGTCTCCGGTTACGCGCAGCAGCAGCATCGACGTGACGCCTGTTGCATCCACCTTCGCCTCCTCCTTCTCCCCCTCCTCCTTGGCCCAGTCTCTCTGTGTCTTTCGACATCATCCTCAGCTCTAACTTCCATTTTAACGCCCCCCTCCCCCCTCTAAACGTCGGCTCTGAGAACTTGTTCGCGGCGCAGCTAGCCGTTAGCCTCGTGTTTTTCCTCCTTTTCCGTGTTGGCGCACGGAGGATGCTGGCCGGGCTGGTTAATAACTCCCATAATGCGGTTTACTGTGTCGAAAGAGGCGCCGTTATCGGTGATCCGGGTCAATGATTGACGGGCGCAGAGTTGGAGGAGATGCAGCGATGGTTGGTGCTCCGTCTCAGGCGGAGCGGTTAGATAATGGTTGCTAGGGATTTTCTCTGTCTCTCCATGTCGGCGCTGCGCCTCCACCTCTGCACCTCCCTGCTGAGGAACTTTGACCTCCCTGAGGAGGCAGCGTGTCTCCACCAGGAGCAAACCTGGCTCCATCCAGCCTGTTAAACTTTAAGTTGCTGCACCTCTTTGTGTGTTTTGGCCTTTAATCCGTCAGCTGCTCCTTCAGTGTGTTTGTGTTGGTTTTGCTGCGTTCAGAATAAAATAAGTAAGAATAAATCTGCTTCTATCAGACTCTACTGGACTCTGTGGTGACTTTATGGCTCCGTGCAGAGCCTTTACTGTAACCTTTACTCCCTTTAAAACGTGTACCTGAACTTTCTCAGTGCCTTTTGTGTGTCTGCTGTGGCATGAACACAACCCAGATCCTTTGTTTGTGTCCACAGTTGATGGGGGGGTACGTTTGGTACCTCGTAGACTCACCGAGGACTCATTTTAAACAGTACTGACTCTCCTCCCTGTTCAGTCGCACACTTTAACCTGTTTAGTGCCTGTTGTGTGTCTGTTTTGGCTTTTAGCGCAATCCCGTCACCGTCCACAGGTGGCTTTAAAGTGTTTGTTGTGTAGCACTTTGAATCACTCCTCCTCTGAGTAACAGTGGGTCTGTGGGGACTTGGTGATGTCACAGAGGACTTTCACTGCCTTCAGAGGAGTAAAAAGCAGTTTTACGGCAGCTTGTTTGGCCGGTGTTGGCGAGCTTTGCACAGGTATCACTGCTTCTTTTGACACATTCTGTCACCTGTCTCCAAACATTTGGGTGCTTAGTGCCATTAGTGCTGTTTGTGTGTCACTGACACACTCTAAAGTGGATGTATGGGCGTCTTTAGTGAGTTTGGCAGCAATAGGCAG
>JAMQGT020003248.1:0-17998 GCA_024447675.2 Pterophyllum scalare
CTTTTTAATGACATTCTTTTAGCTACAGACTCTGGAGATTATGTTATCCTAGTTTTACTGGATTTAACAGTGGCCTTTGATACAGTGGATCACAGCTATTTTACTTTCATCGGCTAGAGCATTGTGCAGGCATTCATGGCACTGCCCTGAGTTGGTTGAGGTCCTACCTGGCTGAGAGAACATTCTGTGTTAGTCTCGATAGTTTTAAGTCTTCATGTTCTCCTCTGCTGTGTGGGATACCCCAGGGTCCAGCCTGCTATTCTCATTGTATCTTCTTCCCTTGGGTTCCATTTTAGAAAGCACAAATGTGCTTTACATTTTTATGCTGATGACACTCAGGTGTATGTCCTGTAAAAAAAGAAGACTTGTTCTGTAAAATCTTTGATTAAGTGCCTTGATGAAGTTAAAACCTGGATGGCACTAAACTTTCTTCATTTTAATGACAAGAAGACAGAGGTTTTGGTTGTTTGTCCTGGTACTACTGGTAGGTCCTCTCCTGTAGATCTGTGGCCTCTAACACAATACACAAAACCTACTGTTTCTAACCTGGGTGTCAGAATGGACAGTGTTTTTAACCTAAATAAGCAGATCAGTGCAGTGGTGAAGTCCAGCTTTTTAAAACTCAGACAATTAGCTAAGGTCAAACAGATCCTTTAAAAGCAGGACTTAGAAATCATAATCCACATAATCCATGCACTCATTACATCACAAATGGATTACTGTAATTCTCTTTATTATGGGGTTTCCCAGTCATCCCTGTCCCGTCTTCAGCTGATGCAAAATACAGCTGCTCGTCTTTTAACTGGTACACAGAAGAGGGATCATATTTCTCGTGTTTTGGCCTCACTGCACTGGCTCCCTGTTCATTTTAGAGTGCATTTTAAAATTCTTTTATTTGCTTTTAAGTCATTACCTCTCTGAGCTCCTACATGTGCACTCACTCTCCCGGTTGCTCACGTCCGCTGATCAGCTGCTCCTGTATGTGCCGAGGACACAACAAAACCTCAGAGTGGACAGAGCTTTTGCTGTGGCAGCACCTAGGCTGTGGAATTCACTCCCACTGCATATTACACAGGCTTCTTCACTGTCCATTTTTAAGTCACTTCTTAAAACCCACCTTTTTTCATTGGCAACTGTTTGAGAGTTGACTTTTATTGACTTTTACTCATTTGTTTTACTTATCAATTCTAATTATGTTTAATGTTTTAATGCTTTCATATTTTATTGTGTTTTAATGTTAAGCACTTTGGTTACCACTTGCTGTTTGTAAAGTGCTATATAAATAAAGTTGGCTTGGCTTGATTTGGTGTGGGTAGTGCAGTAGTGTTTTCAAATGCTGAAAGTATAAACGAAAAGCTCCGACAATTATCAAAACATCACTTAGTAACTCTTTACCATACCAACAAGCAGTTCTATGTAAAAGTAACAACTGCAGCCTGATAGTGATACATCGACTTACACTTTATTTTTCATTATCTGTTACATGTGAATTTATTAGTCTCACAATATCTGTGCATCTGGTAATGGAAGTGAGGCAGGTCCATAGAAAAAGACAATATGGCACAAATTCAAAGCCATCAACTGATGGTCACAGACTGTTAAGCATTTCTGGAAAAGTGCCTTGTACTGTACCTGTATTCTTCACCAGCACTAAGTTATTATGAAAGCTAAATTATAGTTCTCTGCAGCCAACATGGAATTTGATATATAGAGATGGACAACAGTGTTTGACCCTGATGAAAGCCATGCCATCAGCTTGTTTTGTAACTAAGCACAGTAATATGAGAGGAACAAGGCAGCACTGTCCTGAACTGAACTGAGCCCTTGCCCCAGGACAGCATATACAGACAGACCACACTGTTTGCATTGTGCAACTGTCATTGGACAGATGTGTAAGGGGAAACAGAATTTATGAGTGCAAGAATAATGGAAAAAATTACGTTTTTGAATCAGAAAAATACATTTGCACAATCTTTTTTTAACACTTATTTCCTCACACACTTTGACAGCTACAGAAAAATATCTGGTCTGTAAGAGTGAAATCAAATCAAAGCTAAAGAGAGTGCACCCTCTGAACTACACTTCTTTCCCAAATTTGATGAGATATTGACTGATGTAATATTACAGTTTGATATGTCCCATTCAATTTTAAACACCTTCACATGGAAAAGACCAAAGCTGACCTGTCAACTTTCGACAATGTGGTTCACCTCTGAAGGCAAACCATGTGTCATTACACTTTTACACTTAATCATGAGTTTGATTAACCGGTAGCTTCACTGCTTCAACTTAATAATTGCATATACCATAAAATATGTACAGTCTTTAAGCTAGGTTTTACACAAGGGCAATGGAAGGCAGTTAACCTTGGGAGAAAGAGTGGCAGAGGCTGATGGAAACCATTTCATACCAAACACTGCTTTAGTCGAGGCAAAATGAGATTAGATGTAAAGGTAGCAAATGCAGGTTTTTTATTTTAACAATAGCCAATACAAAAGTCCTGAACAGAGCAAACAACTTATTCATGAAGAACAGCAACTCACAGCACACAGAAAGCTGAGCTGCTTTAGTTTTCAGGTGCTCGAACATAAATCAAACTACCAGACAAATTTAAATTCCGACCTGATGATGGTGCTAGATGAAAAGTTATCATCTACCATATTTTGTTTTTGACATCTCACCAAAAGCTAAAAAGGACAACTTGGCATCAGAAAAATGATTTGGATTTATTTATGAATGTGCATACTTTTTCATAGAGATCCAATCCAAAGTGGTCTGGTTAGGATGGATGTTGTGAACCTGCTGTCAGACTCATGCAGTGAATAAATAAATAAGTTGGATCATGTGTTGAGAATTTTTTTATGATTAGAATTAGACCTAAAATGATTCTTTATTATTAAAATTAGTATTGTTCTGGATATGTTGGCAGAAGTAAAGCTGCATACACACAGTGAAGTGATTCGCAGTGATGTGGTGACCAGACACCATAGAAAGTTAGTGACATTCAGTGACTTCAAGTGACTAAGGGTGAAGTAAAGTGTGTGGGGCCAAAGATAAACTTTTCTCAACTCCCAGGTGAGTGACTATAAATGAGAGTGAAGAAGACCCATGATTGACTTATGATTACCTAGGCAACTGGAGCCTGGAATGTCTGCAAGTGACCAGCTTCAAAGCGATATGCGATGAGTGAATTGTTTCCAATGTGCACGCAGCTTAAGGTCATCCAGTGAGAAAGTCTCTAAAACTGGTAGAATCATTCTGGGACCATGATTCTCAAATCCAGTTCTGATGCCAATCTAGGCACTGGGTTTTCACTTGTTTACAACAAAACAGGTTTGAACAGCAAATGGACAGGTGCACAATTTATTAAACTGGTGAACATGAACATTGAAATGATCAGTCACTGTTGTTGCTTGAGATCATGTGTTTTATTTCAGTAAAGTGTCAGTGATGATAAATATTTCTGCACTTTTGTCCCAGGAAGGCTTCCACTTTAAGTGCCATTTAAATAATGCAATGTTTTCCTGTTTTAACGCAAAATATTATAAAAACTGTTCTCAAAATCTGCTGCCAAACTACTCAGAATGACTTGAGGGAGGGAACACATTACTTATGTGTGTATATAAAGCACTATGATCTTACTTCACTCCACTCTTTTCTAACATACTTACAGTTGATGAACCAGGTGGCTCCTTGTTTGAATTTGAATCTGCCAAAAACACCACGCAGACTGATTCATCTGGCGTAGTGACATGAAACAGCAGCTTGAATAAGCAATCAATCCAATTACTGCCTTGTGAGGGGGGTAATGATTAGCTAGTCAGTACCATGAATGGAACTTAGGCCATTGTCATCACTGTCAAGCTGTTTACCGTGACAAGGATATCTTGCACAACCAGGGCTCGCCTGCTTTTGGCACCCCCGAGCTGTGAAATCTCAAATGAAGGAACATGATGAATTGTTTTTCTTAGGCACCGACTTATTCTTAAAACCACTGCAAAAGACAAAAAGTCAAAATGAGTGTAGTTCTGACATTTCTGGATGTTATCCATGTCATGGTTAGGCTGTGTGGCTGGCAGAGGTGGGCCCAAACGCAGGACACATGAGACAGAACTTAAATTTTAAGGCAGCCTCAATGCTGAATCTCTTTAACAATGTGCAGAATACAAAATCCAAGGTCAGACATTAATCCATAATGTGAAACACTCAGCAATCAAAAGGGGAGGCATGTGCGCAAGCGCGCGCACACGCACAGCAGACAGGGAGCACAGACAATGACGCAACAATGAACAGAAGAAAATTGAGGGTTTAAATACAGACATGGTAATTGGGACAAAACAGCACCTCACAGAACAAACACATGACATCACAATCCAGGTACGAAGGTATCATAATCCCACTGCAAGATATTTTATCTGCTTCAAAGTGCAGGACAAAGTTTTTTGTTTTTGGTAAGACAGCTTTTAGTTTTCATTGCAAACAACTAAATTAAAACAGTTTTTACAACTGTTCTATGTTATGATTGTTTTATGACTATTATTAATTCTCTAAATATTCATTTAGATTTTCTTGAAACTGCTGTAGGTCCTCTCCCACTGAAAAAGTCTTTTAAAGTTACATGAGGGATCCATAATTCGGGTTTATAGCCTCCTCAACTAGCCTGCATCTCTGTGCGTGAACTGTCAAGTTTAATATAGAAACCCAAAAGACACATCCATTGATCGATTGTCTGTATTGAGGAAAAAAAACTTTTTTCTCACATTGTGGTCGGGCATAAACTTGCATGCTAATGACTTTGTAAACCTTCTGCAGTATATCTGAAGAGCAATAACAAACAGCAGTGGGATGGCATTCCTTAACAACCCTGTTGAAGCAGTCAGTCGGTTTTAAAAATAAATAAATAGAATTCAGAATTAAGAATGGTGCCAAACAGTTTCTTGATCTCCAACTCCATTAAAAAAGTTTCTAACTTTCAGTGCCAGTGAGTGATAATTTAGTCAGTATTGGGAACATGAGTAATTCCAGGCATGTCCTAGAGCAGGGGTATTCAACTCCAGGCTTCGAGGGCCGGTGTCCTGCAGGTTTTAGCTGTGTCCCTGATCCAACACACCTGAATCAAATGGCTGAATTACCTCCTCAGCATGCAGTCAAGTTCTCCAGAGTCCTGCTCATGACTTCTATATTTGACTAAGGTGTGTTGATGTTAAAACCACTCACAAGTGAATAACTTTGATCATCTTGTTACAGTTAAATGTTCTGCTGGGAAACTTTGGGTTCTGTGGCTGTAATAACAGTCTGATATCATCTAACCTACAGCCACTGTTTTATAACGTGTCTGTGATCTGAACCTTATTTCTAAGATGAAAGATAACTAAGTAACCTTACACATTTGAAGTATCAGAAGTATTGCTACATTGTATCCACAGATTTCTTTGACAATATTGGTGGAACTGCTTGGATGGAGCAACACAAGGTGAGTTTGTGAAACTGTCCATAATTATATATATAAAAAAATGCAGCAAAAATGAAAAGCAGCATGAAGAAATTGTTCTTGAATATTTGTTCTGTTGGACAAAAGGCAAATGCTTTATTATTTGGATTGAGCAATATCTATGCTGATTCATTTCACATCCATCTATCCTGGAAGTGGCTCCTTCCAAATTGAGAGATCAGGGTATCTCATTGAAATGCAACACATTTGATGCTTCAGTTGGAGCTTTGTACACAGGTAATGTCTCTGTGTTAATGTGATCACTAAGCAAATTCAGCCACTGTCAAATTTAATCCAATAATGTGTCAGTAATGACTGTGTGAGAGTCTATGTGACTGTGTGTATATCTGTGTAAAAGTTAGAGAACAGAACACACAAAGGAAATGAGGAGCAAGCAGCCAAAAACAAAAGAAATTCCAGACCCAGCATGTTTCTGGATATTAGCACTATAAGGGTTCAACTGCAACCCATTTACAGTAAGCAGATCTGCTAAAATCAGTGTTAATGTCTGAACTGTAACTAAGACTGCCCCAGTGTGTGGCAAATCCAGAGCAGCACCCATCATTTAATCCTCTGCTCGGTGCTTGGCTGCTCAGTGGAGCAAAGTATTATTTCCTGGGCATTACATGTGCCAGAGCTCCTTTTTAAAGCCAATGAAATGTTTTAAATTCAATTTGGGTCTGAAGTGCACCTTTTCCTGGAAATATTATTCTCCCACATTAGTGGCCAGTGAATTTGTATGTAATGTGTGGAAATCCCATTATTAAAGCAGACTTGACGAGAGCCTGAAGGACAGACGGGCTGATTCCTTCAGAGAGCTATCCTGAGTGCATTTGGCACAGGTGTGATCTGAATGCCAATGGCAGGCAGGAGAGCAGTGTGCTTACTAAGAAACCAACATCAAGACAGAATGAAGGAAGAGCTGAATTGAGTGCAATTTTATTTAATTTTTTTACCTTTGTGTTCGTGTTTGACTTTAGATGCATTGAGAGACTGTAAAAGATAAAAACTTTGATAACTTCTTTCTGCTAAAAAGTCAAACCAAATCATAGCAGGGGAGATAGAGGGTAGAAATAAAATAAATTCTTTCTATTCTCTCTCATCCCTCACCTAGGTCTGCACCCAAACACCCCTCTGCACCCCTGGAATCCCAGTGTTCAATTTGGAGCACAATACGGCTAGATATTTGTGACCCTGACCCTCACGATTCTCAGCATGCCTTTTTTGGGTGCTTGGTATTGATTAAGAATTCCTGCTTGGTTGAGAACACAGCTGGGGTCTTGATTCTCACTTTGCTCATGCTGACCTCCTTCTTATGTTACCCACCGGAGGGGGCACAAAGGGACAGACAATGCAGTGACAAACAATTATCTTCTTCCAGAAAAAATTTCAAAGAAATTCTTGAAACAAGTTAAAAGCGGTCTGAACTGTGAATGCTTCACTGTACCTGCCTGTTTTTATATATATATATATATATATATATATATATATATATATATATATGTATATATATATACACAGTGCTGTGAAAAGGTTTAGACACAGGGCCAGGTAGGTTTAACTTTTTCCCCTTAATAAATGAAATAATCATTTAAAAACTGCATTTTGTATTTACTTGGCTTATCTTTGTCTTATATTAAAATTTGTTTGGTTCTCTGACCCATGCAAGTGTGACAAATATGCAAAAAAAAAGTCAAATACTTTTTCATGTCAGTGACATGAAAAGGAAATGTTGATAGCAAATAAAAATGCTAAATCTTCAGGCCTCAACGATCCTTCTGAGAGGCACAGCTGCTCAGTATTTATGTCCACACCAAATCCAGAACCTGTGGCATGTGGGCACAAATAAATATTGCATTAAAGGGTCAAAAGCCAGAAAGGCTGGAAACCAGTGGAAACGGTTCACTCTTCAGCTCCTGCTGATAAACATTTCAATCACAGATTACAAAACTTTCTTTTCTTTTTTTGTAGACTAAATCAAACACATCTTTATTACACTATCTGCCACAGTAAGGGTCCTCCAATTCTATTCATGTGCTTTAGTGCTATGGAAATGATCTAAAATTACACAATCTTAAAAAAATGATCAGTGCGTCGAGCCTTAATCAGACAACCTCAGGAAGTGAATCTCCAGCTGTGACTTAAATGGCATAACAGAGTAAGTTCTTTACATGCTATATTGAGTAAATTGTTGCCTAAAGGTCTCATAACTTTTCCAATAATATTCTTAACTTCATGGAGATTTGCAAGGAAAAGAAAGAATAGAAAAAAGATGCAAAAAAGGGGTCCCAAAATGGGGATTAATGTGCAGCAGACAAAGCTAAAAAAAAGAAAAGGAAAAAAAACTTGCTGCTACCAAACAGTTTGAGATTTGTTAGGCTTGACCATTGCGAATGAGCACCAAAGGGTCCACAAATGTTGCTTTCTTTACTTCCTGTGTTTCTCCCACTTCAAAAGCAACAGACAACTAAGTGGCCAGTGGCCTGTGCTACTGACACTGTTACATCAGACAACGGAATGACCCCGTCAAGAGGTCAGACAGCAGGAGCGTGCACTAAAGCTGCCTGTGGGTGGGACACAGAGTGTGCACAATGACTGCAGACAAGATATTCAGTAAACTAGGTGGGCCTTCACTGTGAAGGAGACCTTTAGTGAAGCCAGGTCAAACCTGGGAACAGTGATAGAGCACAGCAAAACAGCATTAAGTATTAAGCTCATTTGAGTTTTGTTTCTTTATACACTCAGCAGTGGATGTTGTTATTGTATTGTTGCCCTGTGCGTGCTATTTTTTTTTTCTTTTATTGACAATTTAGCATCTTCTTGTCTTTGGTTGTGTATTTGTTAACCATTTACTTATTTTGTTTTAGAATATTGTGCCAAAAGCCTGGTATCTGGATGATAAAGCAGGCTGAGAGGAGTGTCCAAGCCATGACATGCCTGATCACGGTGCATTGAAAGGCAGGATTTTCAGCCACACTTATAGCCTTTGCTCAACACTTGGGCTTCCTGGAGTGTTTGTCCTGTTCTTCTTTGCCTTCCTCCAGCATGCATCACAAATGGGCACATGCAGCTAGTCAGAATGGGGCTTTCGAGAACAAATCAAAAAATAAGTAGGAGTGGTGCACGGTGAAGGGGCCAAATTTCAATCAGGTTTTTTTTTTTTTTTTTTATGAAGGGAGATTGAGAGGTTTTGATTGCCAAAAACACAAATCTAACAAGATGATCTCTGCTCTACAAAGAAGTTCTTTTCTTTACTTTTTTAAAAATTTGGCATAGCATGCAGAATTCACTGTTACATGCGATGATATCGGCTCATGGCAGGAAAGATGAGTCTAAGCAAAATCAAAAGCATGTCATTGTCAAGCTCTTTTCATCATCATCATCATCATCATCATCATCATCGTCATCATCATCCAGGTCTTGCCACAATGGCTGCTTCCACCTCACCCTATCCCTAGCATCCTCCTCTGTCACACCAATCCTCCTCCTTCACGATATCCATGAACCTTCTCTGGGTTTTCCTCTCATCCTCCTGCCTGGCAGCTCCATGTTCAACATTTATCCAATACTGTACATCCTGATCTCTCTCCTCTGCGTATATTCAAACCACCCCATTCTTGCCTTTCTAACTTTGTCTCCAAACCACTTAACCTGAGCCATTTATCTAATATACTCATTTCTAATCCCTTCCATCCTAGTCACTCCCAATGAAAATTTCAGCATTGTTAACTGCCAGATGCCCTTCATGACACAACCCTCCCCATTTCTCTGGGCTTGGGACCGGCATTGGAGTACAGTAGCTTATGACACCCCCGTGGCTGGGTTTGGCAGTTATCAAGTACTGTGTGGAGGAAATATATTTTTTTAGGTCATATTACATGGTGCACTTTTTTTTTATTGGATTGCATCATATTTTTACAGTGTCACAATATTTGTTATTGTTAATATTTTCCTTGGTTCATGCATGCATTTTGCTTCAGATAGCCGTGGCAGAAAGAATATGAATATGCAGGCGTGGAGCTCTGGGCCTGCATATTCTTCGCAAGAAATGATTCACAATCTAAATGGAATATTTGTTTAAAAGCTCATTTATTTTTCCCTTAAAGCAGGCTGTAAGGTGGGCAGCAAGTCTCTTCCCTCTTAAAAGTCCTTTGTTCAAATCTAATTAGCGGATCTTGAGTTCATGGATATTTTTTTTTTAAGTGGGTCAGACTTTTAATTAATGCTGGACTGAATAAATCCCAACATCTTCCCTCCTGTTGACCCCTGTGCGCAGGTCTGAGTCCCTGAGGTACATCTGTAGGCAAGACCAAGACTTAAGCATTCACTGACATGAAAAACAAGTTGCTTTGATATTTGTTATCTGTAACATCTGACACCCCATTTACTTAACACCTCTCAGTCTTGTGGAGGTGATCAAAGTGTCTTCAGGTTTCTCTCCAGCAGTGTATTCCCCTCTGCTGGAACAACACGTCTCGCCCAAGCCACACAAATCAATAAAATGAACCACAGGAATATTGCGAGCAAGGAGTCAACAGTGCATTATCTCCCTTGAATTTAATTATCGTGAGCTACACTGTGGAGGATGCCCAAGCTTTTAAAGATACTGCAGTTAAACAGTCAGCAGCACGTTAAAAATGTGCATAGTTTTCCGCCTTGAAATGACAGTTTCACGTCACATTAGTCTGACAAATGTGTGTTCAAATGTGAACTTTACCTAATACTAGTGATAATGGTATTAACAGCAATGTAAAACAGACTTTGTATATGTGTACATATGAATTATATCTTATTATAGCATAGTATTTATACTATCATTAAATTTCCGTGTAATTTTGTTTCAAAACCTTTCTGTAACTGGCAACATGGCTCTAAGAGGATGGCATCAAGCAATGATTTCCATTATGTAGTCATCTATTGTGTCCTCTCAGTCTCCAGGAAGCATACAAACTAGCTAATTATGTTTGTCTTATTAAATTTTGACTTGCCTTGTAGCCATTTGTCATATATTTATCTGGAGACATTTGATTACATTAAACAGAAGCTAAGAGAAAATGGATGTCAAGAACACTGCCTTTGACATGCGCAGACGCTTCCATTTTCATTGGTCCAAATCAGTGTTGGTCTGATTGATCAGTTTTCACAATGTCCTTAGGCTACCTCATTTCCTGCTGCTTGACGTATATAATGAGGTGTGGATGGAGGTCTGTGTTTTCTTTTTTCTAGGGTGGCATCTGTTGTGACACACATAAAGTCTCAAAGACAGATTCTGCGTAGTCAAGTGCCTTTTCACTGCGCCCGGCTGCAACTTATAGCCTCTTAGTATCCACTTAAACACAACTGAGGATGTAGATTCCTGTTTTTGTGAAATGAGGTGGAGCTTTAAGAGGTTATGATGGCACTCTGGGTATTCTTGACCTGTGACCCTGCATTGTTAGGGACTTTGTCAATAATAGCTAACATGTTTCTTTAATGCAGTGTCCTCAGTGTCCTGTATAGCCTTTCCAAATGATAAGGATGTACAATGTAATCATGCGACAGCTCAAATATAATGCATAAAATATAAAATGCATGAAAAATGAGTTAGAATTTTCTTATTTAAAAATGTAATTTTCCAACCTTGTTCATAGATGTGCACTATATACCCAATGACAGATGGTTTTATCTGACAGTGCAATCATCCACAAACAACTCAATCATGGGATGTCTCAGCCATGTTACCATTTCCTACACGCCTCACGCTGCATAAACTGAGAACCTGAAGTACAAAAAGCTAATTTTGTGTTGTTTTAAAACATCCAGGTGTTGCCTGTGCAAGATTCAATCAAGGAAAGGCAGTGGAACTTGGGCGCAATCTAATAAGGATTGTTGATCAATGCCTGCAAGGAGGCAATCTTCTGAATACCTTCAAAAAGTCTACAAGGTGAAGTGGACAGAGGCCAACAAGAACTACAAAACATAATCTTACTCACAGCTGGGAGAAAGATTTTATTTTGGTGGCTGATTAGCTTGGTAAGAAAAAAAAAAGAATCAGAGTGCAACAGGCAATAGATGTGTGAATATATAGAGTCTCAACTTAAATATGTGCATTTAATAAATAAAGAAATCCATACAATATTAACCTTTGGTTTAAAGTTGATATCAAGCAAAATACGTATTAAGCCCATTCTCATGTCAGAAACAGATGTTCAGCAGGCTTTAACATTAAAGCCACTTTGTTTGTCTTTCTTCAGTCATATTCAGACTCATCTTCTGCTTCACCACATGCTTTATTCTCTTTTATGGAGGCACAGATATTGCATGACATGCCAGTACGTGTGCACGTATGTTAACTGGACATCAGTCACTTTGTGGTGTTGTTCGTGCACATCTATACCAATGAGCCTCCACTGCTGTTATTTAAGGTAAGTGTGGTGTCAGGGACAGAGAAAGTGCAACTGTTACAGAAAATTGTATTAATAAAATGAAAAAGTGAACATTATCACAAATCCCTGCCTGGTGCTCTCAAAGCTTCACAATCTGCACTGTAAAAGGACACGTGGACAAAGTGGCAGAGCACGCTGGTTCTGAGCACTAAGAAAAGCTTGAACTGCATCTGGGTCCCAGAGTGGATTAGCAGAGTTTATCAGCGCCAGCACACAGTGGCACTCATTGGTTGCAAACTGCTGTGGATAAGTGGCTGCAGAGAGCACTGAGTCCTTGGCCTTGGTCAATAACAGCCCTCGGGGTACACGGGGTGGTGGCCAATTAGGAAATGCTGAAACAGTTTCTTGGTCAATATATTCATGGTCACAGTCTAATCTACTATGTATTTTGTAAACACTCCAGTGGATTCATGCTTTACTTTCATATGAAATTAAATTCTTATTGGATGATCTTAACACGAGGGTCAAAATGGAGAGGGAGGAAGGAAGAAACAGAATGAACAGTGATGAAAAAAATACCTTTGTTTCTGTTAATGGTTATAATATTATGGTCTATGTTATGTGTATATATATATCTGCTTACAGAAAAAAGGAATGCTATCTTGGTTATGGATGACTGCATTTTTCTGCCTGCTGTACAATTTAAAAAGCTATCTCTAAAACATTTTCCTGTGTAATGGAAGCTGCTTCACCTCAATGCTACACCACGTAACATTCATCGAAGATGTCAAGGATTTTGATACAGTTTACATTTAAACAGAAAAATAGCTTCCATATGGTGAATGCCTGACCTGTGTGGAAAAACACAGAGCAGCCTAACATGCTCCATGCATGTCTAAAGATGTCTAAGGGCTTTTATGATTTTATGTGACAAAGACTGACTGAATTTGTGCAGTATCAGGATTCACAGATGTGGTGATGCTTTTCCAACCTTTTTCAAGGTTCTTGAAAGTGTTGTAAGGAGTAGGCTAATAAAATCGGAAAAAACATACATTTTCATGAAAGATTTTTAGTGAAGAAGTGTATTACAGATATATGAGAATGAAGTAGTGATTTCTAAAACTAAATTGAATTTAATTCCAAAGACCACCAAATACTAATCACCAAAATGCTGAGGAAGAGATGTGAAGGAGGTCAGGGTTATATTTTTGTCCCAGAAACCTATGAACCTAACTGTGTGTACAGTCATAGCAAAATGAAAGTACACCCTCCTTCAGTCATAAGGTTTTACTTATCAGGACATATTAAAAATCCTCCAATCTTAAAATTACAACCTCAACTAAACAACAAGATATGACATATTTTATTGTGCCATTTTTTTTTTAATGAAAATGAACCTACAACAAAGAAGCAATGTGTGAAAAAACTAAATATGTCCTTACTGCTTCCATAGGAATTAAGGGGGTTAGTAGCAGCAAGTGTGAGCACCTCTATAAAAGCAGAAGCTTTGGCTGTTTGCTGGTCTGGAGCATTCAGCTGTCCCAGAGGAAAGGGATCAGCAATGATCTTACAGAAGCAACTGCTGTTGCCCATCAATCTGGGAAGGGTTAAAAGGCCATTTCCAAACAATTGGGAGAATCAATCAACAGTGAGAAAGATTCACAAGTGGAAAATATTCAGGATGGTTGCCAATCTTCCCAGGAATGGACATGCCAACAAATACTCAGAAATTGCAAAAACCCCAAGAGCTATTGTTCAGACTCTGCAGGCCTCAGTTAGCATGTCAAATGTTAAATTTCATGACAGTACAAGGATGGCTTGTTTGGAAGGGTTGCCAGGAGAAAGTGTCTTCTCTTGAAAAAGAACATGGCAGCACAGCTTAGGCTTGCAAAGATGCATCTACTAAATGAACCACAAGACTTCTGAAACAATGTCAGACAGATGAACAGATGAAAGCAAAGTGGAGATGTTTAGTTATCATGCACAACACCATATTTGGCAAGATTTAAACACGACACATCAGCACATAACAACTGTCAAGCACAGTGGTGGACAGTTGATGATTTGGGCTTATTTTGCAGCCACGGGATCTGGGCACCTTGCAGTCAGTGAGTCAACATGAACTCCTCTGTACACCAAAATATTCTAGAGTCAAATGTGAGGCATTTGTCCGACAGCTAAAACCGAGTCATGCAACAGGCCAATAATCTCAGGCACAGCGGCAAATCTACAGCAGAATGGCTGAAAAAGAAAAGAATAAGATAAAATAAGATTCTCTTGTCTCCCACCACCTGCACAGGTGTTGCAGTGGCCCAGTCAAAGTCCAGACCTCAACCTTATTGAAATGTTGTGGTGGGACATTAAGAGAGCAATGCAAAAAAAAAAACCCTCACAAACCTCAATGAACTGACCAAAATTCCTCCACAATGATATGAGAGACAGATAAAGTCATAGAATAAAACTATTATTTCCTGTTAATGCTGCTGAATCATGGGGTGCACTTAAACTTTATTTTTCACATGACTGAAACCCATTATCCTCTTTCTATTGTTGCTATCATTCATTAAAACATGCACCGAAACAAACTCGAGGTGCAGTAATATGCTGCATAAAATCTATCATCGTGGCAACTGAATCAAACAGCAACATTTGGTTTCCGCCTTAGTCGAAATCAAAATGACTGCAAAAGTGAAAGCAAATGAAGTACGTGGTCAGGTGAAGAAAGAATAAATTCACAAAATCCTGTTTAATATCATGTCATTTAAAGCTCCATTAAAGAGCAATTTATGTGGTTATTGAAAGGGTAAGCCGTTATTTCCATTCATCAAAACTGACACATCCAGCAATATATATCTGATTATCTATGATCACTATATATCTGATTATCTATAATCACTATATATCTGATTATCTATAATCACTATATATCTGATTAAAAATGTGTTTATCTTCTTCTTAGGTGAGCTAAGCTGTATGAGAAACCTGTCAATGTTGTTACGTCTTGGTTGCAGTTTACATATTGATAAAAATCATCTTTCTCGCCCTTTTAAAATTTGTCCTCGAGTCAAACATTGTACTGCAGCAGTTATCGTGAATCACTTAAACCGTAACTGATTCGGATTATTGGTTGCCATCGGCGGCTGTCATAGATTTGTACTTCCAAGATTAAAAGCTACATTTCTATCAGTGAATCCACCTGCCCTTTTTTTTCACATGGCATTATTCCAGAAAGATCTTTGTGCCTTTTCTTGGCCTAATAGTTTGAATTTAAGACACAAGAAGTGCTATAATAGGAGGGAGTGAGCACAGCATCATACCAGGTATTAAAATGCACACCGAACCATTTGTGTCAAATTGATGACACAAATGGTTCGGCCATTAACTGCATCATTTTCAACTGTGTGTTTCTTTAAGAGGTAAAAATCTCTTGTGACTCTTTTATGAGAGCGAGCAGAAACTATGTCAGTTTTTCCAACTGTGTTGTGCAGCTATGAAACCCCTCAAACATGGCCCAGAGTGGAAGGGAAAGTTCATCAGCAGTATGAACACAGGATCAGCAACCCTGAGGGAACAAGAGTAAGATGAGCTTACTGAACTAACACCAGCAGAGGTCCAGAAGGTATGAAGTGGGGGTGGGGAGGTTGGGCGTTCAGTCTTTTGATGCTCATCCTTTTTTTCTTGTATGTGATTTGAGTTTAGACACACTGACACATGTTTTGGAAGGTTTTTTACTTGTAACTAGAATGCAGTTATCAACTTCTATGAACTGAATCTAGTATTATTCATGTACTCAGCTTCAACATCTATTGATTGGCCCATTGATTCATCATATAATGGATCTTAAAACTAGTTTTTACAGCATATGAATATACTTAAAGCGGACCAGTATCTCTCTGCATCCATACTGCCATGGCAGTTGCATCAAAGCACCTTCGCCAAGGGATACCTTGTGAGTAGCTATGCTATGTCAGTGGTAGTGTTTGATGCGCCTCACTTTGCTCTCTGGGAGAACATTTTAATAGGTACTTCTTTTTTGTGATTTAAAGAGTAATAACATCTGTATTTGTCGGTGGATTGTAACACATGTTTGTAGGACAGGAGACCTTTGTGACCTTAATTTGGCAGCTTTGTGTTTTTCACTCTCGGTTTTCCCTCACCGGTGAGGTCTTTTCGTTGTAAAACTACTTGTTTAGGTTTAGGAAAAGGTTTAGTTAAAATACACCCACTCACAATATTAACCCTGCACACTGAAAATTACCCAGCTTACCCAGTCTGTTTTATAGTAGCCCTTTACAAGCATCCATGAGTGACAAGCTGGGAGCGAGACCCATTTCATTATTTCAATAACCTTATAACAAACTCCACTACGCTGGTGACTTTACAATTGCAAGATGCCAGTGACTTTTATTCATGCACTTCTCTCTCAGCTCTCATACTAATTAGCTGCATCCATCCCTGGGTTTAAGTGAGGGAAAGATCACAGTCACACCAAATGTCCAAAAATGCCTAAAAATGGATGTCATCTTCACTCCAGTTCATTTGAAGCCATGTTTCAGTGTCCAGCATGAGCCCTCCTGAGTGGAGTAAGACCTCTTCAGCAAACATATTTCTTTATATTCACTCTGGTTTACTTAACTCACTGTTTCTTTGTCTGTGAGGACAGAAAGAGTACCAAAAAAAGGTGGGGGGAAAACTACCAGGCTCACTTCCCGAAACTTCACTTTGCTCAAATTCACCAAACAGGACCTTTGCAGAGGATATCTCTGATTGCCCTTCTAGTTTGTAATTAAAGTTTATGATATATTGGCTCATTTAGATTCTCTGCAGCAGTAGTGAAATATGACAACCCTGTTCTCCTCTCTGTTATTCATATTTTAACGTCACTATAGCTATAGGGCTTAAGCACAGTTGATCTAACCGATTAACACTGTCATTTATTTATGAGCTGGGGTCATGTTTAACACTAGCTCTCACTTTTAATAAGAGAAAAACAAACTATACAAATAACGATTGTATTGTTTATGACCCTAAAACACTGATACGTTTGCATAATTCCAAATCATCCAATCCAATCCTGTCATGAGGTCATAACAAACACATTTCTTTGTCACTTTTGGGTTGGGTATAAAAAAGTTTTACATTTAATTTAACTAAGAAACAACAGACACAATCTGGCACTTTTAAGTACTATGTTTTATTTTTATTTTGTTTTTAATGAAAGAGTTCATTACCTTTGTTTGGACAAATTTAACTTTGCTTCCTCGGGGACAGATCATTCCCACCCAAAATCTCCAAACCAGCATTTACTTCAGCCGCTTATCCAACCTCTTCTAGTTAAAATAATGATGGCCTTTCTTTAAACTAATGAGCTGCATAACCATTAAAAAAACAAAACAAAAAAACAATCATGTCCCTCAGGAATCTGTTTTTCATAAAGGGCAACACATGTGACAGAAGTAAAAATTTTTGCCTTTTGCCAGTATATTTTTTCCACACTGACTTACAATACATGTGATTTTTTTTCTTTTGTTGTGTGCACATTTGATGCTAGTGATCGATTCTGTGCTGAAGGATTTAAATGTGACAGTAGGTTTATTCTATTCTGATTTTGTTCTGGTTTTTCTTTCTAAAAATACACAAAGAAACAAACTACATTCATGTTCGCAACCCTCCAGCCTTCACCACTGTTTCTTTAGCACTCTGAGCTACAATAACATCACAATAGTGCCAGACCTTGTTTTATTACATATTAAATTTAAAGTGCATACTTAAGACATACTTTAATAAATAGGAAATGTATATCCAGCACAGTTGTAAAAGACCCCCCCCCCCCACACACACACACACACTGAGGAACCATCCTGCAGAGCCCCCAGATGTGAAGTAGATCACACTCCTTCACTTCCCCTCCTTCTGCCAGCCCCTCTTTCCACTGCAAAGAAAGAAATCATTCAGTTTTGGCCTTTTCTGAAACATCCCCCCTCCCCTACCAACCCCTACCAACAGCAGGCAGGGGCGCACAGACGACCACACTCTCCAGCCAAACCCTAATTGTGTGTGTGTGTGTGTGTGTGTGTGTGTGTGTGTGTATGTGTGTGTCTGCATTTTTTAGCAATACAGGTAACTGAAAGTTGAGTAGACA
>JAMQGT020003250.1:0-17031 GCA_024447675.2 Pterophyllum scalare
CCCTATTGTATATTTAGAGACAGGGAGAGAGAGCGCTTGAAGCTTGAGAAAATGATGCTTTTTCTGCTTAATGAGGACTTGCTTCCTCTGCTGCCACCTCAACCCGGGCAGAGCTCTGGGGTTTGCTGTTCTGCAAGCCTGTGCTTGTATGCAAATATCTATTTTTCAATCAACCTTGCGGTTCATTCTGAGGCGCTCGATACAGGTCTGGCCTTTTGCAAAGTAATTCACCCAGAATTCCTTTGACCTCCAAGGTCAGCGGGTGGAATGACACCTTTAATCACTAACCTCCACTCAGTGTTGACCGAGACTGAGGGAGGTCACTTAAAGTAAACAGGCTCTCAGGTTGCATTTAAATAAGCAGTTCATGGTGGTGTAATGGCATTGACTAAGCCATGTTAGCACGTCTGTCTGTAATATGATGAGAAACATTTTGTGCCAGTGTTTGGAACTTGAATAGGCAAATTTGCATTATAACAGGATTATCCCTGACCAAGATGTTTATTAAACCACCAGGTGTCTTCTTTTCATACACTCAAACAGGTATCACTAAAACAGTTTCTGGTTAGGTGGTATTTTATCAAAAATAAATACAGTGCAGGTTGGCAGCAGCAGAAATGAAGCAATACTGTAATAGTGCCTTAATACTTCAATTTCAAATTTGTTTTAAACAAATCTGAGAAGTGCAGATATTTTGTGGATTTTTGTCCCATTGAAAAGCATCAGTGATTGCTTTCTTTGCTGTTGCTGTTGAGTTAAAATAGGCAAGTGTGCAAAAGTGATGAAGCTTTACAGTTTTCTTAATTGCTTTGGCGCATATGTCAAAACATTTGTTTTTTATTTCGCAGCAACAGATGATGCATTTCCCAAAACTACTCAAATGTTCAGAAAAACACTATAGTTAACCCACAAAGGGGTGCAAGTCATCCAAAACCTTTTTATTCACGTGTCAAAATGAAGTTTTTGTGTCAGTGCCACCAACAGCTTCCGATTCCTTGGCCTTATCCTGCATGTTTTCCCTAATACTGAATTTCTATTCTAACTGACAGCTATTGTGTATGAGAATGAATAGTCTTGATTTCTGGAGTATAGTGTTCCACATTCCACTTTCAAAAAAAAAAAAAGCACTTTCAATTGTATGTAACGTGAGAGGGGAAGAAAATTATATTTTTTTCGTCACTGTTCAGGATCGGTCATGTGGAGGTTGGAGGTATGGGGTTGTTCGGTAATTAGTACAGATTAACAACCTGTTTGTTGAAGCTGTGCTTTTAGTGCATTGCTGCCAACATCACCTGGGTAAGATGTTGTAACATGGACATTTGATTAATTTCTTTTCTCGCTTTTCCTCTAGACAGCACTTGGCCTTTCTCTGGTTTAGTCCCAGGAACTGCCAAATAATTTCATGCCCTTTAGAACTCCTCCTATGGTTGAATTCCCGGGGGGAGTGTGCCATGTGTGCTAGGAAGCTGGGAGAGGTTTAGGAAATCTTTGGAGGATTTATTGTAAAAGAGTTAACTTATAACATCTGTCTTTTGGATAATAGATGTAGAAATGCTGTAAACTAAAGCTCAATAGTGAAAACATATACTATAGAAAAAATATGTGTATGCAATAATGTGATGCAACAACATAATAATGCTGGGAATCACTGTCACTAAATTTGGCCACAGACACTCAACCTCCTCACACCTAATGCTCTGTTGCAATGTAAGCCCAACTGTGAAGTACTGCTGTGTGCCAAAACCATCCTTTGCACTCTTCTGCATGTCTCTGTATTCTGTTGTCTTCCCCTTACTACAGCACCACAAACCCTTTCTCCTCTTCCACTCCCACGGGCAGGTGTTGCCCCTGTAAAATATTTATCTGAGCGGGCTCCTCTATGTTCACAAATTGTCGTAACTCTGCTTTTGTTTCCCTCAATTTTTTATGAATCTTTTTAACAGCGGTCACGACTTGCATCTGTCAGCTGACTGGACAGAAAACACCACTGGCTGGGCCGACAACTGAGCAAGTTAGAAAGTCCCCGTTCGAGTTTCATCTGATAACACTTTGCACGTTTTAGCCAATGCCGTTCAAGGAGCCTCGCCGCTTGGCAGTGACCTTGAAACACATCTGGGCATTTATTTGGGCAGTCATTTTGAAGCAATATTGAAATTAAATTTAATTTCGGTGGTCACAGGGACATGGAAAACATATTTATAGGAAAAAATATCTAATAAAACGCACTTAAAAAGTTTGCTGACTCAGCCCCAAAATTGGGTTTTAAAAAGCTTTCATCCCCTGGAAGTTATAGTTCTACTACCATCTTTGTTGTTCCAGGTGCCATGTCACTTTCCTATAATGTCTCTGGTTTAGCAGATTATATACATCTTACTTTAAAACACACAATCTCTATCTATGTGTTTGTTTGTTTGTCCACAAACGCCTCCTGGGCCATCAGGAGCTGAGAAACCAGGCTGGGTGCACAGGTACATCTTAGGCCCCTGAAGATTCTTGTCTGTATCTGATAGTGTGATGCCATCATGTTGCCTAGGAAGCACCTAACAATAGGCTAACATGACCTGTTTCTGGCATTTATGCAGCTTTAACTTCACAACTACAACAAGTCATTTATATCCACAAAAGCTGAATTTTACATGGCTCGAAACCGCCTGAAATCTCAAATTTTAAGCAGTACATTAAAAAAGAAAGCATCTTTTCTCAGTGTGATTAAGTATGTCACTTTGCCAACAGCATAAAGCCAAACAATACTGTTATATAGACATGTACTAGTCAGGGAAATTTATGAAATATTGGCTCAGATATGTACTGTTCTGCATGTGATGGCTAATGACACAATGAAATAATGTTGACATACAGTATTTTGAAAAGTGAAACGTTTCAGCTGAGACAAAATATGATCTGTTTTGATCACCTTTAAAAATGAGAAATTCCAGTTATGCTGCAACAAGTAATAAAATATTGCAAAGAATTTCACTTATTGTTATGACTGTAAGTTATTCAAGAATTTAATCAAAACATCTATAAATAATGCCGAAGCTTACTAGTTAAAATTTGAAAAGCATCTAGTACCTTTAGGGATTGCATCCATATTTAACCACACTCCAGAACTATTATAGTGAACAAGCATGTTGTTTATGTGGAGGTGGATGGCTATAAAGGCGCATCTATCTTTCATGTGGTGCATTAGAGATTATGTCGTACATAATTAATATTTTCCTTTTGTATTATTTTCATTTTAGTATTCTAACTTCGACTGTGCTTTAACTATAGTTTCTTTACTTTAGCCACGGCCTTTCTTTTGATGGTCTTATGTCTGATGATATTGAAGAGGTAAAAATCTAATTTCAGATGTTGCCACCAGAAGTCAAAGAAAGTGTCTTTGAACAAAATTTTGCAGAGCAGATCCGCAGCACTGTTGTAATATTGAGTTTTAAGCCTCTGAAAGGGAAAAACCTCACCCTTTTTCAACATTTACCGCCAAGGTGCCCTTGAGCAAGGCAATAAACTTTTAATTACTGGAGTGCGGCAGTTTAACAGCCAGCTGTACAGGACTGGTTTTACAGTATGTGTAACCCTGCTCTCTTGTGACTTTAGGCTGCTGCAATAAATGTTGTGCGTGTAAACAAGTTAGAAAAAAATGACTCAACGTCTATACTATAGGTATGAACTGTACGGAGGAATTACACTCTATACTGCCATTCTCTGAGGTGCTTCTCCACTCCATCATACAGTTGCAGCCACTAAGTATTTTATCTGAGATGTAGCATCAGTCTCTGTACAGTCAGATGCCTCGTCTCCCTCTTTACCATACAAACCCAAATGCCATATCTTCTATAAGCCTCATGATTTAAACCAAGATACACTGTAAATCCACTTGAAGGCACTTCTTCCATACGCACCAACATACCAATACAGACAGTGCTGTTCAGCGTGACTGGGGATTTTTAATAAGGCCGTAATTGTAAAATTGTATTGAATATTGAGGAATTATGCAAATTTGCAGTTGTTCTGCGCATCTTTTTAATTCAAATACATGTAGAGCAATCATGACAAATTGATTAAAGTTTTGATTGGAAGAGATTTTTTGAATGCTGTTCAGTTATCAGTGGTGTGCTTTTATAAAACAACTAATCAAACGCCACAAAAAAAGTATTTGCCAGACCGGAATAACGTAATGTCTAACTAATCAAGGAAGAAAAGAGCTACGCACACACACGCACACACACGCACACACACACACACACACACACACACACACACACACACACACACACACACACACACACACACACACACACACAGACAGTAAATCCGGTAACTCTGATTCTTCTCTGTAAAGCCCTGCAGGTGTGGTCCACTCCTCCTGTGCTATTAGCACAGCCTATCATTGGTATTCATTTCCCGCTCCTAATTCCCCCACAGTATTTTTTTCCCTTCTCACTTGACAGAGGACCGTGGGTTAAACGCCGGGGGGAGCGCTTCATCACGACTAGATCTGATCCAATTAAATACAGATTTAATCAGCCCCGCAGTCGGCGAGTGAATACTCAATGTGATCAGGCCATTGGTAGCTGGAGGCCCAGCAGCGTTGGTGCTGGTTTCCATCCCCAGGCCAGAAGATTGGCTTGGTGGGTGAGGAGGCACCTTGATCCTATCTGACCTGTCAACTGGGCATATCCAAATATCTGCAGATAGGTTTGGTTTTCATTTTTTATTAACCTGATGGAACACTGAAGCTGTTTCTTAATTCTCTGCAGTGTCCACAAACCCTTGTTGTGATGCTTCCTAGCACAATGTTTGTGTTGTGAGATGATGAGGCAGCAGGAAGAGCTGTAAGATGCAGTTTTAATGCAGGGAGTCTCAAAAATAAAGATTTAAGGAGAGGAGTTACATGTGGCAGGCTGGACATTTTGCTGAGGGTTAACGTTTCGTTTACTGTCCTGTCTACCAGTGGCTACATGGAAAGCATCTTGGAAGAAAAAAAAACACCCCTCCACCCTGCCAGAGAGGGAAGATTTTACCTCCTTCCCAAAATGGCTGCAGCTGCTGATTGTTGAAACCTTTTACTCTGCAGAGGAAGCAGTCCTGTGATATGAAATACAGCTCCCCGGTGCCCCATCAAAGTCCACTGTAACTGCTGTGTCACCTTCAGAGTTCCAAGGGAGGATTGTACATGGGGAGCTGCTGCAGAGCTTACTAATGAGAAGTCACTGGGAAACGGGTTGCTTTTTAACATAGCCCAATGTCTGGGGTCGTTTTAGTTATGACCTGAGACTTAATTACAAATCCTGCTATTTAGTGTACGGTGGTGTGCGTGAGAGGGAAAAGGAAAGAGACTAGCAGTCTGTGACTAGATGTTGCAGTGAAAAACAGAGACTCTGGCTGTCATTCAAATGTGTAACTGTAAATAAGTAATGCCTGCCTCAGTTAGCCACATCCCACACAATGCAAACATAACACACCATGTCATTAAGTGCACTGTTTAGTGTTTGAACCAAATCCAACCTGGCAGGCAGATTGCTCTGGCTGGTGAATCTAACAAGCTGGGGGTTTGTTCCTCATCTAGTATGCCAGCAAGTCTAGTTTCAACCAAAGAAAATCGTGGTTGACTGATAGCATATTTTCCCTTCAACAAAATCAAACTAGTGTACATCAGCTTGCAATCCCAGCACGAGAGTTACTGAGAAGTAACTCTAATAATCTTTCCTCTGCAGTGAATTCATATTGTTATAATATCCCCCCCCATTTTGATGAGAGAGAAGGCTTTATTTCCAGCTTGATTTGGGTGTAGCTGCTGGTCCTGGCAGAAGCTGGAGCTGTGGAATCTGTTGCTGGATGTGCCTGCCATTACAAACCAATTCTTAGACCAAAACATTCTGTATGCCAAACTTGATATGTTCAGACTAGGGCTGTGCAATAATCAAATTTATTTTCAATTGTGATTTTGGCTTTTAAGTTTTATGAAGACAAGATAATCAAGATAAAAAAAAAAGAATTTTGTGTTTTGCAATGAAGCGCTCCTTTTGTTTGAAGTTGTAAAGCCAGTGAATGTCTTTATTTACACTGTTGCATCTCTGCCCCTCCCTAACACCCAAAACTCCCTCAGCGCCAGGGTTCGGTAGGTTCAGTTCATCTTGATGGAAAGAATGATATAAAAAAGATCTTTGGTCAACTGGAAATTTTAAAAAAAGCTGTTTGGAAATGCTGGCTTCAAGCAGTGCGACACGGAACAACAAATACATACATGTATTTAAAAAAGCAAAGAAACTATGAATAAGGTTTCAGGAGTTAACATTTAATTGTGTTAAATAATTGTGCTTTCAATGGACAGGAGGCCAAGATGGAGGTGGCAGATTTGAAGATACTGAAGATTTTAGTGTACCAGGAGGTACATGATTAGAAATGAGGGACAGCTCAGGTTGAGTGGTTTGAAGAAAACGTTAGAGAGGCAATGATGAGATGATTTGGACGTGTCCAGAGGGAGGAATAGTGAATTTATTAAACAAAGGATGTTGAAGATGGAGCTGCCAGGCAGGGGGAAAGGAGGAAGATTCATGGATGCAATGAAGGAGGACATGCAAAGGGTTGGTGTGACAGAGGGAGGATGTTAGGGATAGGGTGAGCTGGAGGCAGATGATCTGCTGTGGTGACCCCTAAAGGGAGCAGCCGAAAGAAGAAGAATTGTGATCTCAGTACTGACCAGAATCCATCCATCCATCCATCCATCCATCCATCCATCCATCCATCCATCCATCCATCCATCCATCCATCCATCCATCCATCCTCTGCTTATCCAGTTCAGGGTTGCCGTGGGGTTGGACACTATCCAATCTGTCATAGGGCGAGAGGGTACACCCTGGATAGGTCACCAGTCTGTTGCAGTGCTAACACAGGAAGTCAGATTCACACTCATCTAGCATGCATGTCTTTGAACTGTGGGCAGAAGCTGGAGTACCTGGAGAGAACCAATGCAGACATGGGTAGAACATGCAAACTCCACACAGAACCATCCCAGAACCCTCTACCTGTCACGGTTCTGGGCCGGTGGCCCAGTGTCTTGCTTTGTGTTCAGGTCTGCGTCCTTGTCTGGTGTCAAGTCTGCGTCTCTGTTCCCCTGTGCCACTTCCTGTTTTCTTTTGACAGTCTTGTGTTCCCTGTGTTTTGTGTTTAGTTTACTTCCCCTTGTGCATTTAGGTTAATTTGGTTCACCTGTGTTCCCTCCTGTGTTCTATTCCCTCATCAGTCCCCTCGTGTATTTAAGCCCTTGATTTTCCTTTGTTCTTGGTTCGGGTCCTTGTTGTCTTTTCATCTGTGTGATGTCGGCTAGTGTTTAGTTTTGAGTTTTCTAGTGTTTCGAGTTTTGGAGTTTTGTCTCGTGTAGCTGGCCTGTCCAGCTGTTAAATAAAGAGTTAAAGCAACACGTCCGCACCTGCTTGCGTCCTGCTTTGGGGTCCTCCCTGCCCTCTCAGCACCAGCCGTGACACTACCGACCAAAATAATGTTTTTGTTTGTTTGTTTTTCTTTTTTTGATTGTTTTTAACCACAGTTGAGCAGCCATAGTTGAAAGTCTCAAGCCGGAAAAGTTCTTGAAATATCCTGGAATAGACAACTTAGCTTACCAATTTAAATCATATTGATTGTTGAGCTGTGATGTGCAAAACTGGTCTTTCCAAAGTTTACCAATGACTCTGTGGCCATCCATTTTAACAAAATTCAGCCACACTAGCAACTTCTTTTGAAATAATTATTAGTTTGGAGTGAGTAATCATTCAGTAGACAGTAAATATGGTTAGCAATCTCCCTGAGGTTGGGCAAGTTGGTAATTCACAGGTAGTCTGTTCCTTCTGCTGCCTACATTATTGGATTCTTCCTGGAAGACTATTGACATACTGCCTTTCTACTTATAAATGTAACACTGGTGATTGTCAGTAACACTGGTGATTGTCAGACCAATAGGAGTTTGTTCTGATGAGAGGGTATCAACCAGCCCATCAACCATTTGATCTGGAAACTACAGCCCTAAACGAATCTATTTTTTTAAAGCAAATAAGTTCCCTCATATTCTGTTTCTTTAAACTTTTGCGGTTGTGAATTATGGGCTGTCAGATCATATTCTGAGTGTCATTGACATTCAAAGTACTTCCCAACCTTCATTTAAAATAAAAAAAATTAAAAAAAAAACACAGAAAGAGATGGCTTTAACATTTTATACTGTTCAGAAAAGCTTATCTATCAGCTGAAGAGAGAAACCTGAAATTAATACAAAAATTACTTTTGGAGTGTGTTTTAGTGTTTCCTGCTAAATGGTCCAAAGAGGTGTAATTTGTTAATTACTTTGTGAAATGATTCCAGTTTCTATTGTGAGCATTTCAGTCACATCCTGCCCCTGGGATGGCTATCTTTCACTCCTCTTCCACCTCAGATCAGTAGTCTTTAATTGCCTCCTGTGTTTGGGGAAAGCCTCACCTTAACTGTTATTTCCACGTGTAAATGAGATGAGGAGAGAAAGGTTACCCTGAGCCCCCAAAGACTGTGCGGTCCTTTAGGTTGGTCGCAGCTCACCCCTGTTCTAGTCTGATATCTCAAACAGTGCTGTGTTTGAAGTGCTCGGTTGGGTGCCTGTGCATTTGGCACTCCGGTGTGAATCGTGGTGCTTGTTCAACTCCGGCAGCCTGTCTGTAAGTTCCTTCTTTTGTATTTGCATACCGAACAAACAGGAAATTGTGTTCATTTGTATGCAAATGTGTTTGTCCCCAAGGCTGGGATTTTGAATTAAAAGTTTTACCGTCCCATTAATTCCAAATTACACACAGGCACTGACATGGGCTCCTCCACCCCGGCAGGGGGTATCCGATTTGCCATCCAAACACATCTCTGTCAGTTTAGGCTGTTTAGTTTGCCATCTGCGAAACTGAGCCGGAATTTGGATTTAATCTGGTCTGCTGATTTGCAGATTGATCGTCTGCGTCACGTTGCAATCTCCTCTTAATTATCTCGCGAAAATATGCAACGATTTCGGTGTGATTGATATTGGAGAATACTGCTAGAGACAGACGTGAGGAGGCCTTGGAGTGTCTGACTGACAGGTTGTGAGCAGCATGGTGAATGAGAGGGAGTAGTGAAGGCCGTCCACCATGCCGATGTAGCACACCTCATCAGCTCTGCTCATTAAAATACATGTACAACCTTATGAAAAATGCATGACCCCATCAGTGACGTGTGGCATGTATGGGCTGATGCTGACAGTCAAGGTAATATGAAAAATTAGCACTTGGGCATCTGCTTCTCAAAAAGGCCTTGTCTTTATCATAATATTGCAGATCAAGCACTAACACTGTACTAATTCAGCTGTTCAGCCTATTGATTATAGTGATTGAATACCTAGTGTGGCTTTAGATGGACAGACAAAAGTCTAGTGGCACTCAAAGTAATGAATGAGAGAGTCTGCATGTAAAGTAGATTAATTATTCAGAGTCAAATTTATTGATTGACGTGTTGAGCTAAACGACACCCTCTCCAGCCTTCCTGTTTTCATCCGAGTCATATTTAGGAAAAAAAATACCACCTTATAAAAATGTAATAAAAAATAACAAAAAAAATGCCATTAAAGCACCTTTCTTAGTGGATGAAGTAAAAGGTTCTTTTGTTCTTGTGTTCTTTTAGTTTTAATGCTGCTGTTATTAAATATTCATCATCGTTTGCCCACGAACAGTTCAAGTCTTGTTCTTTAGAATACTTCTGCTTTGAAAGCAGCACAGAAATATTTGCAAAACTGGAAAAAAAAAAATCCATAAAGGTGTTGCAATTGCTGAATGAACACCACTATCTGTGAATGTGTAAAAGTGATTAATTTTTTTTTTCACAACGAGAAAGGCAACACAATGGCATCCACACAGTGCTGTTCACAAATTAATAATGCATGGAGCACATCTTGTATACATGCAGAATTTTGGCAGACATCTGATGTCTCTGTGCAATGAGCCAAGGGAGAGCGCATCATTTTTGACTCTCCAGTCAGAGAGTGATGGTGGCAGAGTGCTTGGATGCCAGGTTTGCGAATGAAAGAGGGAATCTGGCTTTTTGTCTCTTCAAAGATTTTAAAATGGGTTATGCTCTTAGGAGGTGGTACAGCACCTAAGAGCCAGTGGCTTGGGAATAAGAAGGAAAAGCAAATAAAAGGATTTTGACAATGAAACTTGCAAATAACAAGAAGGGGATTTTTTTTCTGTTTGCTAAAACAATTAAATAAACATATAATGTAGCTTATTCTACTGAGTTTTAAGGCCTTTATTTGGGTTCCAATCTACAAAAACGGCCCCAAATGGAAAAAATTCCTGCTTCTGTCTCTAAGAGAAATGGATGCTGTCTCATAAAAACGATAAATAAACAATGCTGATATTGCCTCTTTCATATTGTGTACAGCAATCTCCCCGTATTGACTGTGAGTGCGTAAGTGCTGCTAACATAAGATTGAGTTATTTTGGCAATACTTTATCTCAATAGAGGAACAGTATTCAGAACATCTATTCAAAGAAATTGGCTTGCAAGTATCATGCAGTTGTTTATTATTTGTACTGGAAAAATCAATGTGAAACTTGGGAACAGATGGAACAGGATTGTTTTGCACCTTAGCAGAAACCATTTTCCAGCATTCAAAGAATGCTTGGCTGATTTCTGGTTTTATTAGCAGGACTGCCATTCACAGGTCCTGCTCACCGGAGTATTTACAGTCATATAATTTTTATTAGTTTATGTATCTTGTTTTCATAATTGAATTTTTGCACGTTTTCTTTAGGGGTTAGATTTAAGAAGTTCAGAATAATATATTTTACAGAACAAATGCAATACTTTGTCCAGGCAAATGACCCACAATCAAGCAGACATCCCGGTCTATCCACAAAATACACAAAAAGATCCACAAAAGCCGGAGTCATCAGTTTTATTTTATTTCAAAATGTTTTTTTTTTCACACCTAATTTAGTTTAGATTTTATTTACAGATGTACCGACTGCAATTTTCTTGGACGATTTCTTTGTCTTATTGTCACCTGGCAGTATAGTTTTGCCAAGAACTGTATCTGACAGCATGTACAAACAAAAAAAATCATCTTTTGTTCAATGCATATTATTTTCATAAAAAAATAAATTATTAAGCTTTAAAAATTTCCCCTAAAGTGTATTTAGTTACAGGATCTTCTCCCGCTGAAACAACTGAAAATAAATTGCTTTGCACCCACCTGTACCTGACAGATTTTACCATACGAAACAAAAGCAGATGCAACAGATTCATATCACAACACAAATGCCAGGTATTCACATCATTTTCCAGCATGTTTGTATCTTCAGCAGATAACAGTAACTGCTTTGATCCTTTGCTCATACCGAGGCTCCTGACTTGTGGCCGGCTCTGAACTCTGGTCAGCTTTAGTATTAGTTTACTTTAGTGAGGAGTTTCCAAGCTAATGACATATTAGCGTGTGGCTGTGAGTGTTTGTGTGACTATATGTGCGATTGCTGCGCATGGATGAAACAGACTGGTTTGTAATTGGTCATATGGGAGACTGGCCGGTCACCGGTCTGGGCCGAGAATGCTGGAAATCAGTCAATTCTCTAGTTTCATTACTATAATACCCTTGCTAAGTGCACATTACACTGAATTCAGAACAAAGCAAAACTGCCCCCCTCATTGGCATTTGTTGTCCTGTCAGGCAACCCTCTGAAATCTGTTTTTATATTAAAAAAAAATGTCAAAGGTACAATTTGAATATAAAGTGCACTGACTTGCAGCTTGGCCTTATGCCATATTTATATATATTTTTATATGATTGAAACCATGCAAGGATGCTTGCAGAAGTTAAAAGAATATGTGGATGTAATGATAAAGATTTCTGAGTCTACATCCTAGTTGCGGTTCATTTTAGTAACAACCTTTGGTCTGGAATAAATTTGTCATGGATTTTTATGCAGAGCATTGAAGTGAATACTAAAAGTAATATGATTGCTTAGTCATGTTGCGTGCCTCATCGTCCTTTCTTGCTATTTCAGACGATCTGCTGCCTTTTCGCCATCTGTGACAGAAGGTACTGCTTAATAATGAGAGTAGTTGATATGTTTCTGCACCAGTGGCACTGAGACAAATTAGAGGCTGTTTATTGTACTTAGTGGACAAGGTGAATCTGAGATTGCAAGAGGGGGATACAGAGAATGCAGTCTTTCAGGAAGAAAGTAAGCAAATTGAATATTAGAGCTATTAATTCATGTTTTCTAATGCAACATGATGATGTAGTCGGTGTGCATTTGATAGAATTTATAGGACCGGGTTATTTCTAGCTTCCAATAAATCTGTTTGGTCTCACCGATTTTGTCGGTTATACAGATTTAAGTTAATGCATGTGGAAAAAAGAGGCCACTTTAATCAATCACTAGCCAGAGCAAGTGACAGCTGATTAATAATCGTCAGAAGAGAAGCCTCGACTGTGCTTCAAAACTCAATTCAGAACAGCAAATTTATTGATAACCACTAAATCTGCTGACAGCCTGTGTGCCTCTTTGCTGTTTTATACCCAGACTATTGTTCTGTCTTTGAATGAACTGTCACAGTGCACAATATGGTCTGTAGTGTAAATTTCCTGAGATGAGGAATGTTGTCACAGTTGCCTCACTCGCATGAGTGCTAGGAAGAAAGTTTGACCTGGAACAAACATTTGAGCTGGATGAAATCTGCAGTGTAAGAGATGTTGTAGGAAAGTAGCTTATAAAAAGCAGTCACAAGGTTAAAGAAGGTGGCAGGAGAACGTGGCACAAAATCTACCAGCACCATTATTGCAACCTCCCCAACATAGACACCATATCCACCGGTTATTAGCTTTGAATTGGGAGAATTAAATTAGACTGACTTGTCTTTAAAGGCTCCTGGAGTCTAGCTGCCAAAGCCTTTTCTGCCTTTCTGCCCAAGAGCCAGCAAGGGTCAGCGGGAGTGCGTGAGTGGGCAACAACCGGCAGTCACAGCCACTCAGAGACACCCCGGAGGGGTTGAGGAGAGAGCCGACCACAGCTTGGCAGCTCCACTGGAGTCTGATAAGCTTTAATGGCACCGCCACAATGATTCACACCATGCGAGACACACACACACACACACAGAAACACATACACACACCTCTAGCTGCCTTGTGAGGAATAATTTCTGGACCCTGGATAAATTTGCAGTAGCAGGGAGTCTCTATTTACCAGTAATTGCATTTCTCTGCCCTCTTTCAGCCCTGCCTTCAAAAATGTTCTGTGCCTCAGGAAGTTGAAGGTGGCCGGGGAAAAAGCAACAGAACATGTTGTTGGCCTCACACGGTGCTCTGCCACAAGTTGACAGCTTATAGGCCAATCTGTACCACACACGAATACAAGCTGTGTACGGTACATAGCCTGTCAGGCAGACATGCTGCATCATCTGCATTTCCTGAAAGCCTGCTCGACCGAAACAGAATATATTTAACCAATGCATGTGTGTCTGCTCTCTATACAATGACTTAATTGATCCATTACTCACCATCGCAGACGCAGCACAATTATATCCCAGTAAATGAAGATGTTCAGACACAACATCTGTATTCTCTGCCTCTGTCCGTTGGTGTAAATTATGATTTATGGTTTAGGTATTTAGTTAATTTTTCATTTTGCAAGTGGGGCTTATCTGTTGGCACAGAGGAGATTAAAAAAGAGTGCACTATCCCTGGAAGTTTATATTGGAAACACATAATTTACATCGAGTTCCAGTAAAGTGCCAGGAAAGGTTGGATACATATAGGTGTCATAATAATCTTCCCCTAGCTTGGAAGGGTTACTCAACTGATTTAGTGTTGTAGTGTAAGAGAAGGGGTTTGCACTCCAGGGTCCCTGCCACTGTGGTCCGCGGTGTGGGAATTTTTAACATGTATTTTAAGATGTTTTTTTTTTTAAACATAATCCAAAACTGTTAAGTTAGAACTTTAGCCTGCTGTTCCCATTGGCCCACTCAAACAGGTTTGTATATATATATATATATATATATATATATATATATATATATATATATATATATATATATATATATATATATATATATTTTTTTTTTTTTTTTTTCACAAAAGTAAAAAGAGAAAACCTAGATATAAGTTAGAACTTCAAATAGTTGTATCTGTTTAGCTGTTATCCTCCACATGGTGGACAAGGTCAACCATAATTCAGTGCTACTTTGTCTTCATGTTGGATCTGTGGAATAAATTCCCTGCAATCTCTCTCTTTGTCTTACCAGTGCAGTTCTGCTCTTATGTTGATGCCTCAAAGTACCACACAGAAAATGCAACAATAAGCTCCAGCTAACCAAGTAGAGCATTACACACTCAAAACCTGTTAGCCACTGGGCCTAACAGCTTTCCTGGCAGAAACCCTGTTCTCCATATTGTGAGCTCTCCATACTGTACTATGTCTTTAGTTTGCACAGAGACTGGGGACAAACTTGGCTCTGTACAACTCTGAGTGCCTCTCGATCTTTCAGAGGGTTTACATATATGGTGTGCATATAGCATATATGCACTCTAGACACATTTTGCCACTTGCTGGAAAAATAAAAGCTGAACTGACAGTAAGTGTTAAAGCACGAGGAATGGAGAGGAGAACCATCATAAAGAAGGGGCTGCATTTAAGCTACACACAGCCTAGATGGACCCACACAGTGAAACATCACATGGGAAAAATCAGTAGTGTGAAGCAGCCACTTGAATAAAATACCCAACTCTGCCCAGCTTATTGCAGTTTCTGAAGCTTCAAACTAAGTCTAAGTCTGCTCCTTGTTAGCAGGAAGTCACTACAACGCAATAATGTACTTAGCAGCATTGTCTGTAGAGAGTGACTGCTGCGCAGACTGCTACCAAGTGGAACAGATTGCAGTATTGCATATGACTCAATGTCCATCTGCCCCCATTATGTGTGCAGTATTTGTTTTTGTTTTTTCATTTTTGCTGCTTTCAGCATTAAAGTACGGTCACACATTTCTCTCTGCTTTTCGGAGCTTGAACATGAGCATGCAGGGGCAGGTACTTGAACACACTTATGCACACAGATGCAGCCTCTGTACAACAGGTAATTATTTGCAAAGAATGGACTAAATGCGTGGGGTGCAAATTGCATTGTGGGATGGCTCTACGGGACAGTGAGATGTCAATTGGAGAGGCTGCCATTTCTATGTACACCTCATCCATTGTTCTCCCTGGTGAATTGCAGGGGGCAGTGTAACTGTATTTATGTGTACCTGTTGGAACGTGGGTGTAGTTTGTTTGTCTTTGTCAGAGAGGATGATTTGCCCCTCGCTGGAGAACACTGGCTGTGCACAAACCGCCGGTAAATGGGAACATGAGTTTAGCAATAATTCTGAACCCCTCTTGAGAGCGACACAGAAAGCCTGTCGCCACCTGTCATAACCCTCAAAACAGCAGGTAGGGCAAAAAAACCCACCTGCCTGTCAAAACTCCTTTCTCTCTAATTGTTCTGTGCACAGATTAGTGGTTTAATTCCGCTTTATAATCACTGCACATTGTTTCCACTTATTGTTTCCTTGCTCAATTTGTTTGTTTGTGTTCACACTTTAGCAACACAAATGTTCTTTTGTCATGCCAACTAAGCGATTTGCGTTCAAGGCAATTGCTTTTAATTTAATTTAAGGAGAACGTAGACGAAGCAGGAGAGCAAGATGGGGAAATAAAGAGCCACCTGCAGACATGGGAATCAAATGCAGCAAAGTAGGAAATCCAAATTAAAACTGTTTAATTCTTTAAGGTTATACGGGAACTGTTTTAACTAATGTAACTGACAGAAAATGATGGATTATTCATTTAAAAGGACACAATTACCATATTAAGTACGACGGTTTTTAACTCATGAATCAGGCTGCTATATGTGGCGACTCTTCATCTGGAGATACATTACAGTAAGAACAAAGCAGCCCTATCGCTTTTGGTTGCCCATGCCTTTGTCTGTGTTAGATAATTTGAAGTTTTACACTTATCTTTTGAGGTTCAAGAGCAAGGAATTCTTTTGATCTTTTATTCATTACAGCTGCTATGGCAAAGATGTTACGGTATTTTTTTTTTCCACTTCCAAGCGGAAGATATATTACTTATTTTGTCAGCCAAAATCATTTAATCACTTAATATATTATAGTGCAACTGAAGCATAAATAAAACATATAATGCCCCTTTGTGACAGAAAGATACTGGTGCTGGTGTAGCGATAAAGAATATCAGTGTTAAAGCTATTACTGCTGCTTGAAGCATGAATGTAGTCTAGTTTAATTTCCAGCAATCCGCTGATGAGATCGCTACAGTACAGATCTGTACCTGTTTCTTGAAGTGTGACGTTTCACAGACTGGAACGTGTCCAGCTCGCTCTCAGCTGGGCTGTTGGGTGGGTTCAAGGCACCTTTGCCCAGCACGTAGGGGTGCCGAAGGGCAGCGAGGGAGGAGACTGATCAAACCGGTTTTACGCTGGGGTTGTCATAGGTCTCTTAACTTCCTCACAAATCAATACAGGCCTTAAACTGCAGCCAAGCGGCTCAAACTGGTTTCAGTTTCTTCCCAACTCTGGTTCCATCCACTTTTTTTTTTTTTAATCAGTTTGAATTGAGCCAAACACCCCTGTGGGCCGGAGAACACTGATTCATGTTGCTCGCGTGCATTAATAATGTATTATAGCATGTAACTCAGGATAATTAACTGTGCTGTTAAATACAAGCTCAGTACAAAGTGCCATTCAGCCCGGATTCTGTTCGCTGAGAGTGAGAAAGCATGGGGTGATGACTAAGTCATCCATCTTTGTTGTGAATGATTATAGGCTTTACACTTTTTGTTTGGTTTGCATTTGGTTTCATCGTCAACAACAAGGACTACAATTAGAGTGATATTAATCAGCTGCTCAGTGGTGAGCCAGACAGAACTTTGTATTTCTTGAATTCAATGATAGTCCGTCTTAGTGCTGAATGAAGTATGGCTAGGGATACATTTTT
>JAMQGT020003251.1:0-42333 GCA_024447675.2 Pterophyllum scalare
GATTGGTTGAATGCTGTTTAAGGTACCTCTGACTTAATAACAGCTTGCCAACTAAAGATGAACTACATGTACAAGTATGTAAACTAAGAGAACTAGAACAGGTCTCCAAAGTTTAATTCTCACAACAACGTCTAATTGAATGTTACCTGTAGGCTGGCATCTTGTTTGATGCTGTCATCAGGGCAGGAGTCACACAAGGTTCTGGCTAGCTCAACTACAGCCGCAGGAGCCTGAGAGCCAATTACCTGGAATGAAAAACCACAATTACCTCACCAACATCATACAGACAACATTAATGACAGATTCAAGACCTGTAAAGCAAAATCATGTGAAGTTAGTCCCCCAAAACAAAAGAGAACTTCTAACTACAAGTGGTCCAGCCAGTTCTGGATGTCTCATCAGGTCCTATAACAGCATATTTTAGGATGTAGTGGAGCATCCATCAACATGACAGTTTAGCTGTTTAGCTGTTGAAGATGTGAGGAACTATGGCTGTAATATAACATGCTTCCACAATGTCAGTTACTAAAACTATGATCTATAAAAATATCAAAACCTTAGATCCATACGGGAGGGCCCCACAAGGAGGCAAATTTCAGAAATACATTGTGTGTGTGTGTGTAAGTGACTGGCTTGGTTGGACCCCACATGGAAGCACATTTCCACAATCCAGCTATAGGTGTGTATGCCACTGGGTTGTGTTCGGGCTCCATGAGGAGAACTATTAAAAACGTGTGATCAGATGATTGGTTGAATGCTGTTTAAGGTACCTCTGACTTAATAACAGCTTGCCAACTAAAGATGAACTACATGTACAAGCATGTAAACTAAGAGAACTAGAACAGGTCTCCAAAGTTTAATTCTCACAACAACGTCTAATTGAATGTTACCTGTAGGCTGGCATCTGGTTTGATGCTGTCATCAGGGCAGGAGTCACACAAGGTTCTGGCTGGCTCAACTACAGCCGCAGGAGCCTGAGAGCCAATTACCTGGAATGAAAAACCACAATTACCTCACCAACATCATACAGACAACATTAATGACAGATTCAAGACCTGTAAAGCAAAATCATGTGAAGTTAGTCCCCCAAAACAAAAGAGAACTTCTAACTACAAGTGGTCCAGCCAGTTCTGGATGTCTCATCAGGTCCTATAACAGCATATTTTAGGATGTAGTGGAGCATCCATCAACATGACAGTTTAGCTGTTTAGCTGTTGAAGATGTGAGGAACTATGGCTGTAATATAACATGCTTCCACAATGTCAGTTACTAAAACTATGATCTATAAAAATATCAAAACCTTAGATCCATACGGGAGGGCCCCACAAGGAGGCAAATTTCAGAAATACATTGTGTGTGTGTGTAAGTGACTGGCTTGGTTGGACGCCACATGGAAGCACATTTCCACAATCCAGCTATAGGTGTGTATGCCACTGGGTTGTGTTTGGGCTAAATGAGGAGAACCATTGAAAATATGTGATCAGATGATTGGTTGAATGCTGTTTAAGGTACCTCTGACTTAATAACAGCTTGCCAACTAAAGGTGAACTACATGTACAAGCATGTAAACTAAGAGAACTAGAACAGGTCTCCAAAGTTTAATTCTCACAACAACGTCTAATTGAATGTTACCTGTAGGCTGGCATCTTGTTTGATGCTGTCATCAGGGCAGGAGTCACACAAGGTTCTGGCTAGCTCAACTACAGCCGCAGGAGCCTGAGAGCCAATTACCTGGAATGAAAAACCACAATTACCTAACCAACATCATACAGACAACATTAATGACAGATTCAAGACCTGTAAAGCAAAATCATGTGAAGTTAGTCCCCCAAAACAAAAGAGAACTTCTAACTACAAGTGGTCCAGCCAGTTCTGGATGTCTCATCAGGTCCTATAACAGCATATTTTAGGATGTAGTGGAGCATCCATCAACATGACAGTTTAGCTGTTTAGCTGTTGAAGATGTGAGGAACTATGGCTGTAATATAACATGCTTCCACAATGTCAGTTACTAAAACTATGATCTATAAAAATATCAAAACCTTAGATCCATACGGGAGGGCCCCACAAGGAGGCAAATTTCAGAAATACATTGTGTGTGTGTAAGTGACTGGCTTGGTTGGACGCCACATGGAAGCACATTTCCACAATCCAGCTATAGGTGTGTATGCCACTGGGTTGTGTTCGGGCTCCATGAGGAGAACTATTAAAAACGTGTGATCAGATGATTGGTTGAATGCTGTTTAAGGTACCTCTGACTTAATAACAGCTTGCCAACTAAAGGTGAACTACATGTACAAGTATGTAAACTAAGAGAAGTAGAACAGGTCTCCAAAGTTTAATTCTCACAACAACGTCTAATTGAATGTTACCTGTAGGCTGGCATCTTGTTTGATGCTGTCATCAGGGCAGGAGTCACAGAAGGTTCTGGCTGGCTCAACTACAGCCGCAGGAGCCTGAGAGCTAATTACCTGGAATGAAAAACCACAATTACCTCACCAACATCATACAGACAACATTAATGACAGATTCAAGACCTGTAAAGCAAAATCATGTGAAGTTAGTCCCCCAAAACAAAAGAGAACTTCTAAGTACAAGTGGTCCAGCCAGTTCTGGATGTCTCATCAGGTCCTATAACAGCATATTTAAGGATGTAGTGGAGCAGCCATCAACATGACAGTTTAGCTGTTTAGCTGTTGAAGATGTGAGGAACTATGGCTGTAATATAACATGCTTCCACAATGTCAGTTACTAAAACTATGATCTATAAAAATATCAAAACCTTAGATCCATACGGGAGGGCCCCACAAGGAGGCAAATTTCAGAAATACATTGTGTGTGTGTAAGTGACTGGCTTGGTTGGACGCCACATGGAAGCACATTTCCACAATCCAGCTATAGGTGTGTATGCCACTGGGTTGTGTTTGGGCTAAATGAGGAGAACCATTGAAAATATGTGATCAGATGATTGGTTGAATGCTGTTTAAGGTACCTCTGACTTAATAACAGCTTGCCAACTAAAGGTGAACTACATGTACAAGCATGTAAACTAAGAGAACTAGAACAGGTCTCCAAAGTTTAATTCTCACAACAACGTCTAATTGAATGTTACCTGTAGGCTGGCATCTTGTTTGATGCTGTCATCAGGGCAGGAGTCACACAAGGTTCTGGCTAGCTCAACTACAGCCGCAGGAGCCTGAGAGCCAATTACCTGGAATGAAAAACCACAATTACCTCACCAACATCATACAGACAACATTAATGACAGATTCAAGACCTGTAAAGCAAAATCATGTGAAGTTAGTCCCCCAAAACAAAAGAGAACTTCTAACTACAAGTGGTCCAGCCAGTTCTGGATGTCTCATCAGGTCCTATAACAGCATATTTAAGGATGTAGTGGAGCATCCATCAACATGACAGTTTATCTGTTTAGCTGTTGAAGATGTGAGGAACTATGGCTGTAATATAACATGCTTCCACAATGTCAGTTACTAAAACTATGATCTATAAAAATATCAAAACCTTAGATCCATACGGGAGGGCCCCACAAGGAGGCAAATTTCAGAAATACATTGTGTGTGTGTGTGTAAGTGACTGGCTTGGTTGGACGCCACATGGAAGCACATTTCCACAATCCAGCTATAGGTGTGTATGCCACTGGGTTGTGTTCGGGCTCCATGAGGAGAACTATTAAAAACGTGTGATCAGATGATTGGTTGAATGCTGTTTAAGGTACCTCTGACTTAATAACAGCTTGCCAACTAAAGGTGAACTACATGTACAAGTATGTAAACTAAGAGAAGTAGAACAGGTCTCCAAAGTTTAATTCTCACAACAACGTCTAATTGAATGTTACCTGTAGGCTGGCATCTTGTTTGATGCTGTCATCAGGGCAGGAGTCACACAAGGTTCTGGCTGGCTCAACTACAGCCGCAGGAGCCTGAGAGCTAATTACCTGGAATGAAAAACCACAATTACCTCACCAACATCATACAGACAACATTAATGACAGATTCAAGACCTGTAAAGCAAAATCATGTGAAGTTAGTCCCCCAAAACAAAAGAGAACTTCTAAGTACAAGTGGTCCAGCCAGTTCTGGATGTCTCATCAGGTCCTATAACAGCATATTTAAGGATGTAGTGGAGCAGCCATCAACATGACAGTTTAGCTGTTTAGCTGTTGAAGATGTGAGGAACTATGGCTGTAATATAACATGCTTCCACAATGTCAGTTACTAAAACTATGATCTATAAAAATATCAAAACCTTAGATCCATACGGGAGGGCCCCACAAGGAGGCAAATTTCAGAAATACATTGTGTGTGTGTAAGTGACTGGCTTGGTTGGACGCCACATGGAAGCACATTTCCACAATCCAGCTATAGGTGTGTATGCCACTGGGTTGTGTTTGGGCTAAATGAGGAGAACCATTGAAAATATGTGATCAGATGATTGGTTGAATGCTGTTTAAGGTACCTCTGACTTAATAACAGCTTGCCAACTAAAGGTGAACTACATGTACAAGCATGTAAACTAAGAGAACTAGAACAGGTCTCCAAAGTTTAATTCTCACAACAAATTCTAATTGAATGTTACCTGTAGGCTGGCATCTGGTTTGATGCTGTCATCAGGGCAGGAGTCACACAAGGTTCTGGCTAGCTCAAGTACAGCCGCAGGAGCCTGAGACATTCAAATAAAAAAGACAAAATTGACCTATTTGCCAGAAATTGCCAAATTAACATTCCCACTCGTATACTTGATCTGATTAACTTACTTTTTTACGCCATGGCCATTTAGAATCACCATAGTTGTAATTAATTTCAGTTCCTATTTCAATTTTTTTGATGGCAAAAAGGCACAAGTGGGGCTGATCATTTACTAATATTTTTTTCATGGTGCAGTTTGGAGATTTGTGGTTGTCATTCACTAATCTTCCAAGAGAGCCATCCTCTACTGATGCATCAATACTAGGAAAAAATAAAAGAAATCAAACATTTAGTATAATATACAATATAAAAGTTAGCTCACAGAAATAAAAATCTGTAACATTTCAAAAGACAAAGTTATGAGGCAGATGAAATGTCTTTTTGAGCAGAGTCAATCAGAAGCAATATTTCAATAACATCAGGATTTTGACATTGAAAAATTATTTGTTTGGTGTTAACTCCTCTATAGAAAATATTTGGACATACATACCACCAGTGATGATTCTGCCATTCAAACTCAAAGAGAAATGTACTCTCCTTTTCAGAGTACTTTCTTGTTTGGCATTTATCTGCTGACAGAAGTTGACCCCTGTATTCTAAGACAAAATCTCCTTGTTCAATGGGCTGGGTAGCAAACACGCCTCTTCCTGCAAGGGCACATTATATAAACACATTGGTTATGAGAAATTAATTTTTTTAAGATAAACCATTAACCAAATAAATGTGGCATTAACTTATGATGTTAATACTAAATTTGGGAGCCTATCCCAGCTGACATAGGGCAAGAGGCAGGGTACACCATGTACAGGTTGCCAGCCTGTCACAGGGCCAACACAGAGAGACAGACAACCTTTCACACTCACATTCATGCTCTCATTCACACCTATGGGCAATTTAGCATGGCCAATTAGCCTAACCCCAGTAAGTGCATGTCTTTGGACTGTGGGAGGAAACCAGAGTACCCGGAGGAAACCCACACACACCCACATGGGGAGAACATGCAAACTCCACACAGAGAGAGAGGCATGGGCTAAGGTGGAATCAAACCCAGGTCTTCCAGATCGTATTCCAAATGTGCTGCCCCAAATAAATCAATAATTAGGAGAAATGGTCCAAAAATTAGTTTATTACCTTTGTGATCATCAATAAATCTTTCCATTAATCCTGGTTTGTCCTTTGAAGATTGAATGTAAAAGGCTGCTTCATCAGCAGGCTTTTTTCTTGCCTTTCTTTGGAACATTTGTGGCTCTAAAAAATAATTCAAAGCATGGCACAGACAACTTTAATAAGCAATCCCTATTAATTTAAAAAGATTTGTAATCATGCGCTGTATGGAGTCTGAAGGAATAAGCCTGGCCAGATGGAGAACTAAGAATAGGAGTGACTAAAAAAAGAAAGTATTCTGCATTCTATTAGAAAATATTGTTATATTAATGAAAATGTTTGCCAGTTTGACGCAGTTGTAATCAGTTATAGTTCCTACCAGATCCAACAAAGGACTGAAACAGCCCTTTAATTAAGTGGATAGGAATGTAGGATGCAAACTAGAAAACTAGATGTACAGACACTAAATAGTACAAAAGCAGTGTTTCCCCTACCATTATCCAAGGGGGGTGATCTACCCCACCAATGAGACCGCCCCCCTCACGAAGACCACAGCATGTAGTATTGTACACGTTCCAGAGTTAATTTTATTATCCAAATAGACACAGATCTTGTCATGAGCCATTTCTGTTTCTACATGGTCACTCCTCTACTTTTAGCTCTTCCTTGAGACAATGTGTTGTGTACTGGTGCTATATAAATAAACTTCTAAAATTCTTATAAAACCAAAAACTTGACAAAATCTGGACAAAAACGCACACTTGATACGCCATGTCGACAACGCTGACATGCTGCTGTGTCACATGCACGTGCAGGCATGTGAACACATGCTCCTGTCAGCAGACAAGAGCACATAGAAAAACATATTGCAAAAACCAGCGAAGTAGGCACACATGATAGTAACTCCATTACTTTATATGAGAATAGCTTGTAACTATAACTAGCTACTGTTAAAAATAACATATCCAACACAGACCAACACAGCAAGAGTGCTGCATCCAAACTTGAAGCAGCAGGGGTGAAAATGCAGCTACGAGCACCACCATAATTGTATACCTAAGATGTAGCTTACTCCGTGGCTCAGATCATTACTGGAACATATTTATTTTATCACATCACAGCATTTCGACTGCAGCTTCATACAAATTCATAGTTGAATTCAGAATTCTTCTGTTTGCAAACAAAGTCATCGACAACCTCCCCCCCTTACTTATCCGATGTGATTCAAGTTGTCACCTCCTCAGATCCTCCTAATCTATGCACCTCAGTGATAGCTCTTCTCACCTCAGCACCATGGGGAGCAGGGCTTTCTCCAGCTCTGCTCCCAAACTCCATACAGATACTCCCAAATCTGATTTCATATGGATAAGGCCACAAACATCAGCAACACTGAGACTCTTTCCCTGTTTAAATCCAGACTTAAAACCCATCTAATCAAGACTGCTTACTCCTTGTAAATCTGGTTTGTTGTTTTACTACTGATTTAAATGTCTGAATATATGTCAACAGCTTATCATGGGTCTCAAACTGCAGGTTTCAGATGTGTCCCTGATCCAACACACCTCAATCAAATGGCTGAATTACCTTCTCAGTATGCAGTCAAGTTCTCCAAGTCCTGCTAATGACTTCTATATTTGACTCAGGTGTGTTGGATCAGGGACACATCTAAAACCTGCAGGACACCGGCTCTCGGACCTGGAGTTTGACACACCTGGCTTAAGTACTGTTATATCAATATCAACAGTCTAAGTAAAGTTATTTGAATATCTTTACTAATATAATTTTGAGCTACCAACTCATTCCTATTATGCGTCTGTTTCAAAAGTGAACGTATTTTTATGTAGCATACTGATTAGCGTGAGCCTTCTTGATAGTTTTAGTCGCGTCAAAATGCTTGTTTTATTTAAATGCAGCATTTTTCCACATAAAGAAAAAAAGACTATCCAGAGACACACCGACATCATAACACAGCTTTAACAAGTGTTTGGCAAGTTCTGAAAAAGTTTCGGTGAGCAATTATGGCCAGAGTCAGATTCTGGAATCAGCAGTTATTGAACATTAGCACATCGAAATGACCCCGAATATAACATGTTAGCAAATACACATTCTGTCGTTCCATTTTACACCATCGTGTTTAAAACAACTGCAAGCTAAGATGAATGACAAGTTAAAAAGCCGGACTGTCTTAGGGGAAAACATTACGCCACCCGAGTGACAATATATCGAATGCGAAGCCTAAATCATTGCGTATAAAATCCTCGGTGTCTGGATAGAAAGCAATTCCACATCAGTTTCTTTAGTAGTGACATGCTGTTGATTTACTCACCAGGTATATTGTGTTTTGTTCTGTGTAGCGTGCCTTCTTCATTTGCATCTCCTCCTCACGTGGAGCAGTTTCAGCGTAGCGCCGTCACATGCCAGGAAGTGCCGTAAAAATGTCGTAAATGAAAAAAGTGCCGTAAAAACTGCGTTTTTAGCCACACGAAGCTAACATACATGCAATACCTACAGATTAAAGTATTAAATATGGTACAGCTGTACGGCTGCATCATGACCGCAGACACCTCTCTCCCTTAAATGGGTGTTCTGGAATGGCAATTTTAGTTGTATAAAATGATAAAAAATTTCTAATCTAAGTAAACTGAAAATATTACATGACTATTCATTTATACCTTTATTTTTCTTATGTTCAGAACATGAAAAAAAATTTTTTTAAAAATAAGTCTAAAAGTATGAGTGTATTTTTATAAAGCATAAAAGTATAATGAACAATAAATAACATGTAGATTAATTACAATTGTAATGTAGGTATTTTAATAAACAAAATGACAGTGGATTATCACATTGGCTTACACTTCTATTTTAGTTACTGTGGTTACTAAACTAATAATTACCTGATTTAAATCTTTAATTTTGTTGCAATACAGTCATGTGCAAAGTACAATGGCAACAACATTATCAAACTATTCAAGTAAAATGTAAATTAAATGAGTCTATTTTGTGCTCTTGTAATGTTTTATAACAAGAATTATAAAAAGAAAACACTTCCTGAAAGTTCAGGAAAGAACGTATTTTCTTTGGATATCAGTTAGTCTAATTGGTCAAAACTTGGACCTCGAGAGTCCTGATTGGTGAAAGGATACACACTTCCTGTAGTGTGTGTACTTGCAGTACCACTGCTCAGACAATAGGGTTCCCTACTGAGCATACACACTTCACACACACTTTTCCAAAAATTGCTACCAAGTGGGCCAAGAGAAAAAAAAGCATGAGGCATGTTAGGAGAGCATCCCAAGCTGCTTTAGAGTGGTTTCCGATGTGGGGTCCAGGATTTTGGGCCCCGCAAAGACACAGGGCCCCTTTTTGTTGGTGTGCTCCCTGCGTTCAGACCCTTCAAGGTAACAAAAACAAGTACACACACACACACACACACACACACACACACACACAAGCAAGTACCAAATAAAACCAGACAACCATCCATCCATCCATCCATCCATTCTCTTCTGCTTATCCTGTTCAGGGTCAGACAACCAGACAATTAATTAATTAATTAATTCAAAGAAAATAAACTTTAATAAAACTTACTGAATATGATAACAAATGCAGACAGGAAACTAACCCATAGTTAAAACTGGCTTGTAAGCTCGCAGACGATCCAAAGTCCAAGGAAAGACTTGATCTACAGGCACGGACTAAGGAGTTGCTGCATAACGCAAGTGGGCGTTCTACCTCTAACCCTAACCAACCATGTCTAACAGTTGAGAAACACCCACTCCTGTTCAATATAGAGTCAGACAATTTTTATAGGGGGGGCCAGGCTGAGACCTGGGGTGCACAGAAACTGAACATAGAAAAATATAAAGAACTTTTATAATGTAACCCTGAATTGATCAAAAAAAAAAAGTTTAAAAAAAAGTGTTATTGATCAAAAGCATGCCACAAGACTGGAATACACAAAGAGAGGGAGAAGGAGAAATATTGGGAACATGAGGGGAGAAGGACATGACAGTCACCATGGACGCTATTTTGTTAGCAACTAATAGACTGGTTTAAAAATGTGTTGTATCTCGTGGTGATTTTATAACATTTACTGTCAATCAGTGTTTGAATGTTCTGTAGCTTTGATACATGAGTATGTCTCCTTCCTTTATTATAGCCCATGCATAGTATCACACTCACAATCATTTATCTGAATGCGAGCATGACCAAACTTTTGACTGGTACTGTGTGTGTATCATCTAAGCAGCTGACAATCAAAGCTCATGTGCACGTTGTTTAAAAAATTCAAAGAGACATTTATGGCTGTTCTTCTCTTGGAATTCTTTGAAAACATGTTTTTGTGTGGAGTCTTTCTGTCCTTGGGGCTGACATAATGCCCTCTTACTTTTATTATCAATCTCTCACTGCAAACAGTAAGGCTGTCAGAGGTTATCCTGCTAATATAATGTATGATGCTAAAGCTGATTTAAGAATTCAATTGGTTCTGACCCAAAGGTGTTATGGAGGAAGTGATTTTTTAAAATATATTTTCGCTAAGAATCAAGTATTATATAGATTTCTAGTTAGAGTTATGGACTTGATGGCTCAAGCATTTTGAAGAGATTCAAAGTACTTCAGTAATTTTTTCTTTTAACTGAAGCTTTTTCACACCAGTTACACTGATACATTTTAGATGCATATACTGTGAGCATAAGACCCCCTCACACATTCATCCATGCACTCTCTGAGGGAGGGGGATACATGTAAATGAAAGTGCAACTTACTTTTTTTGTCCTCTCTGTATGTACCATTAGACCATTAAATTCAAGTCAAGAGTGTGTTTCTAACTGAAACACAACCCTCCTGTAGTTTCCCCAACCTGTTATTATGGAGGACCTACAGAGGTGTCTTTTTTGCTTGTGTGAAATGGCCACAGGGGGCAAATAAAATATAAGTTTCTCATAGTTTTGCCATCTGTAAAACTATGAAATAACAGATTTTCAATCACTTACTTTGATTTATTTTACATTTATTCTGTGTGCCCATAGAGTGGGTGACCTTGGTCCTCTGTATTTCATCCATGAGTGGTACCAAAGAGAGAGTGCTTTTTAAAGAGTACAACAGTGATATAAAGACATTTTATGATGCACAGAGTCATAGTTTATAACTTGCTATAAAAAAATGAAGAAACTTTCTGAAAAGCTTTTTCTCTGCAAAAACCTAAGGCAGTCATGTGGTAATTATCTGACTAAACCTTTCACAGCTTCTGTTAGTCACAAAATCTGGCAAGAGAAGGATGGAGCTGACAAATAAAACTAGGTCTGAGCATTGAGTGAAAATGATAGACAGCCTTTCTCTTGGCATCTTTATTTCCATTTTCTGCTTATTCCCTTAACCACTAAGCTCACTCAAAGACTCAAAATTCTCCGTGGCACTTTGGGGGAGGATATGGATAAAGAAATGCATGCCGTGAGCATTTCTTGCTGCAGGGAGAGACCTCTGAGTTCATCTCATTTCAGAATTTCTGAGCAGCCGCGAAATGACTGTCTGTTCTCTCCCTTGGCTCCTGCTGGAGCGTGCAGTGGACTTCCTCAGGGCCATGGGGTACCAGGCTCCTCTGTCTCCACACTGTTTACCACCTCACTGCTGTCAGAGGCACACAACTCTCATCCAGTGCCACTGATCAGCACAGTCCACTGTATCTCTGCCAGAGGCTTCACACTACACACATTCCTTAACTCCCAAAAAATGCATTTGGGCAAGACTTACAGATATTACAGTTAGACCTTTAGAGGCTAGCCTTGTGATCATCTGTGGTGTGACCAGTGGGGTGCATACTGGCTCTAATTCTAAGTATCTGTTGATGGGGTTCGCCTGAGGCTGCATGACAGTAAGGTATTCCAAGTGTGTTCATGGTTAGACAGACACACACAGACAAAAAAAAAAAAAAAATCATACACACAGAAAGTTTAGCCATATCTGTCTTATCTTTTTTCACTTGTCCTCAACTCACCCCAACTAGTTGAGACAGGTGGTTGGCCTCCCCAGAACCTGGTTCTGCCTGAGGTTTCTTCTTGGGACTTCTAGTCTTTCCTCACCGCTATCACAATTGGCTTCCTAAATGAGATCTTTCTTTAACAATGTAAGATGTCACCATCCATTCAAGCTCTGTATCACTTAATTGATGCTACATAAATGCAATTAAATTGAAACACACATAATTTAGGGCAGCACAGTGACACAGTGGTTAGCACTATTGCCTCACTGCAAGAGGGTCCTGGGTTTGAATCCACCATCTGCTCGGGGCCTTTCTGTGTGAAGTTTGCATGTTCTCCCAGTGTCTGTGTGGATTCTCTCTGGGTACTCCAGCCACAGTCCAAAGACATGCAGTCAGTGGTGTTAGGTTATCTAAACTGCCCAAAGGTGTGAATGTGAGTGTCAATGTTTGTCTGTATCTCTGTGTTAGCACTGGTGACGTGTCCAGGGTGTACCCTGATTCTCACCCTATGACAGCTGGGATAGGTTCCAGCCCTCCACCCCCTCACCCTGAATCAGATTGACAGAAGAAAATGGTTAGCTAATTTAACTTTCTTTTCAGTGATGCATCTCTGTATTACACAGTCTAATCACAGGATATTACACTTTGAGCTACATAAATCTCCACACCAACTGTTACACAAAGAGCAACTCTGATATTATAGCAAACAACTCCTAATAATCATCCGAGTCATGTTTAAATCCTCTCTCAAAAAGGCAAACTCCTTGAGCTGTAAAATTGCTTCTGCAGAAGGTATATTATGAAATATAGTTTTTTTTTTGTTATTGTTGTTTTTATCTTTGACCAAGATTCACTTTTTTTGAGTCACTTGACAGTCCACATTTCTTATACTTAGTCACAAACATTCAAGCAGAATATTTGTATAACTCATCAGCTATTTTTACCTGAATTTCTGTAACCCGGTGTCATGGAAGGCCAAGTGCAGCTGTCTGCCTGGGTGAGAACATGAAAACAGTGACACTTGTTTAGAAGAAGATAAAATAACAGATTGCCATCCTCCTCCATTCTACCTGTCTAAAGCATGAATAACCTTGGCACGGAGGACTTTTTGGAACTGTTCGGTGTCCACTAGTATCCCATTCTATATTTGTTTCAACATTTGAGCACTATTGCTTAATCTTGACTCTCAAAATGGCATTCATCAGTGCAACAACACTTTCAGGACATTGATCTTGCAAAGCTATCCCACATCAACAGCTCATCCAACCAAAGGACCAGTGAGTTTATACAACAGCAAGACTAATTTGTCCTGATATGATCATTTGGGAGCCTTCTTGACTTCTCAGTGGATTTTACTTCCATTAGTTTGTGCAATATGACCAACCAATGACAAAAAAAACAGTCTCACTTTATTTTCATACCTAACGCATCACAATAAACTGAATTGTGATGTATCACAATTTGGATGAGCACTACATAATTGATCTTCTAGTTTTATAATGCCTTTCTATCCCCTAATAATTGTTTCACAGTACAGCAAACTACTGAAGTTGTTTGGGTTCGATTGCTGAAGACATTAAACACCTATCCCATCACAATCTTGTGTTCATATGCCTCTCTTGAATGTTCTTCTGATAACCTTTGCCCCAGTTATTCCTTTAAATTTATTATAAGTCATGCCATATGAACCATATTTAATCATCTACTGTAACTGATGTTCACTTCACTGATTTATAATATAAAGCTTTTAAAAATTAGGATTTATCATAGATTGATCCAAATTGTAAAATAACACTCTACTGTATATCCATATATATGTCCATAGTAAGTAAAGTAAGTAAATATTGAACTCCTGCCCATCCCCTGTCCTAACCATAATTAATATTGTGGTTTACATTATTTGAGATCAGGGAGCAGCTGCAGTGCCTGATGTCCAAGGTCCATTGACTTTCTTACAATGTAGCCCTGCTGGAAATGCCAGAACATTACTCACCCTGTTCTTTTTTGCCAACTCAATGCATTATTCTTACCCACTTAACTGCATCTGATTGTATATATTTGCAAAAAAGTACCCCTGGTGTATAATATGAAGTATGCCTCAAATGGATTCACTTGAAAATGAATACCATGTGCTGAGATTCGTGGTTATTTATGACATGGGACTCCCCCCATCCAAGCACAATACTGCATCATCTGTCACTGTCACTACTTTTATTTGACTCACTTTCAAAGTGTGGTTACTTCAGATAGTGAGAGAGTCAGTCACATTCATAAGCTCGCCGAGGCAATCTGTGAGCCTAAATGACAACAGCAGAACACACATAGTTAAAGTTGAAGCCTTCGATTACCCCTGTGGGTGCCCTCGTAAGAAGGCTAACTGCTGCTCTGCTCTGCTCAGCACATTTCCTGTTCCTTCAAGAGCTCTCGTCTCTCGTTCATTTCATCTAAACAACCGGTGGCTCCTCAGTGACTCCCAGTGCCGCCATTCTCCTCCTCTCTTTCTGACACTGTACAATGCACAACACTTGGCCACAAGGAAAATGGACAGAATTGAAGTGTCATAAAAGGCCCATTTATGTCCCAAATGTGTCTTCAAGGCAGAAAGCTTTGAGGGTTTTTTTTCTCTCTCTCTCTCAGCACAACTGGCAAAGGGATGTTGATTGCTGTTTCTCAGTGCTTTCACCAGGGAGATGTGATGCCTTGCAATATGAGTGTGAAAAAAATGTTTTTTAAGCAGACACAGAGATGTTTGGAAGCTGGTGAAATTTTTCCCCAGTCGGGCATAACTAATGCCCAAACAAGAACTTTAGCTTTTTTTGTTTCCACTTTGTTAGGATTCCTGTGATGCTAAAATACATTATTCTCAAGCAAAGCAGAGAAGGAGGATGGGCTTTAAGTGCCATTCTCTGCAGCAGCCACCTTTTGGATTTAATTGAGGCAACCTGTGGTGGAACACATTGAAGATATGACAGCCTATATACAACTCATTTCCAGGATTGTTTTGAGCATGTGATATGGGATTACATTTTCATTTTAGAAGAAAGGGGGGACCAGTAAGCAACACCTTCGCAACCTCCAGTTGCTAGGGAAAATGTGTATTTCCCTGATTGACGAGTGCTAGTCACAAAGTGCTAGGTGAACTGCTCACAAAGAGAGTGCTGGACCAAAAACCTCCTTGTGATTGCCTTGGTTGTTAGCATATTGCCACAGTTGCCAGTAGTTTGCATAGAAGAAGGTAACTTGTCTGCAAATACTTGCCAACTAAACACTAAGTGATGGTGAAACTTGGAAAAAAAAATGCAAGCTGGAAAATAAGACTGTAAAAGCTGAAACTGGGGCTTAGCAGGTGATTTCACAGAAACTGTAAGCAAGATCCAGCAGCTACTCGCAACTAGTCGAATACTCATTTTTTCCTTAGTGGCCTGCAGTTGCGAGGCAGTTGCTCTCTAGGCCTGTGTGACTGTGGTCTTAGAGGAAGTTTAAATATCTATTTTTAATATCCAAATGAATATTTAACCCTTCATGATGGATACTTGTCAGACAATATAAAACTGGCTGTCTTTCTAAAAGTGAATAGCTTTTGCTCTGTTGTTGCAGACCTAAACAGTCCTAAAAAAAAATAAACAAACAGCAAAATATATCTGTTGATGTTTGATCTCATGTGTTCTGTGTTTGAAAGGTGAGATGAGAAACGGATGCTTTTTTTTAAGACTCTGACTTTATCGACATAAATAACCAAAGGCCATTTTGGAAGTAAAAAGTCTATATGATTTGTCAGAGGCAAAAACAACTCAAGTCGCAAACAAACACAGGGCACAGACTTATTGCTGCTATCTGTAGGGTATGAAGCCCTGCCCTATTCATCTCAGTCGGGTCACAATACTTCATTTTCCCTCATTTTTCTGAAAGGGGAAAATATGATTCCACCTATCGATTGCTGCGTAAATGTGTTGCCTAGTGATGAAAGATGAGGTGTGCTTTGCTTTTATGTGATCCAATTAACCTCCAGCTAGGAGTGGGCTTTCTGCTGTGCCCTGCTTCTCCTGCAGTGTCCGGGTGCATGTGATGGGCACTTGGAGTGATTAGTGCTCCCGTGTGTTTGGATTTTGTTGAGATATCATCCATGTCATTTCACTAACCAGAGGATTATGTTGCTACTGAGCTTAGCTTTATATGTAGTAGCCAGCAGTGAACTGCAGAAGGCACACTTTTTTTAGATGATGTGTTTAGTCAGATGTTTGTTTTGAACAAATAACAAATAAATTATGGGATGGTGATGATTTTATTTAACTTTTTGACTAGTTGAGTATTGTGATAGCATAAAGCTCAATTATAATAACTGAAATTCCTTTCTCCAATAACTAAGCATAGTGGTTTTGGACACATTCTGCCTATTTCTCCCCTTTATATGCACATAAGACTTTATCAAAAGCCGTCTTTGATAAGGATTTTAAACTTCTTGACTTCGCCAGTGGCATTTTCTCTATCTGAGGAGCAGCTGACATTTATATCCAGCCCTCCATGAGCCCAAAATACCCTTTTTATTCCATTGTTCTGTGGCTGAAAATAAGAAAGTTACCTCTCATACTGACCGACAGTAGATCCATTGATGGTGACTTCAAGGTCCCTTAAGCAGTTTCTCTACAGTCTGAGCCTGCACATAGAGCAAATGTTTAACCAAAGGAAATGCCATGTAAAGATCACATCTTAATGTTTTACCTTGTGGACTTAAGAAAATTTGGGATTTCAAAAGCTTTTTAAATGTCAGTATTATCACAGGAAAAACAAGGTGTGCCATCCTCATCAAAACACATAATCAGTAAAGTAAAAAGGTAGGCACTACCTGACGCAAAAGTGAGCAACATTATTAACAAGCATAAAAATATCATATTGCTGGAAGATTATTTGTTTTGTCTGTGTGTTTTCAGTGAAAGCAGTATGTTTTTTGTTTGTTTTTTTTGTTACAAGATTGCCAGCTGTTCAAATCCATTCCTGTCTTTTTGTTGGCCTTGTAGTTTATGGAAAGGCTTTGAAAAGGCAACTTTTGTTTGTCTGACAGGTTTGTGAATTTGTGAAGTGAAAGTTGAAAAGGCCTATTTTAACACTAAATATAATTATCCTTAAATCATTTATATATACATATTGCGACAATGCTCCATAAACAATGCATTTATTTCAAGTCCAATAACCAATTATGTGTCACTTGTTTCCCCCTGAACATTCCCTGGAAAAAATAAAAACAGAAAAACAAATGAACATTTTGCATTGTTAGTCCTTTAACTTTACCTTTCATGGTGCCGAATGAAAAAATAAATAAGATAGGACAGTCTATTTGCCCAGAAGTCAACGCTGGAGTGACTCATACCTCTTCCATTAATTTAAAAGTGAAAAATGTTTTGCTTGCATGGAAAAAAGATCACATGTGTTTGGATTTAAAGTTTCTGTAGAAGTGCTTTTCTAAGTAAGAAGACAGTTGACGAGCAAAATCCATCCATCCATTTTCTTCTGTTCATCCAATTCAGAGGCACGGGATTGCTGGAGCCTATTCCAGCTGCCACAGAGTGAGAGGGGGGGTACACTGTGGACAGGTCGCCAGTCTGTTGCACGGCTAACACAGAGATGCAGACAACCATTCACACTCGCATTCACATCTATGGCCAATTTAGAGTCACCAATTAACCTAACCCCACTGACTGCATGTCTTTGGACTGGGGAAGGAAGCCTGAGTACATGAAGAGAACCCATACAGACACAGGGAGAACATACAAACTCCACACAGAAAGGCTCTGGCCAAATGGTGGATTCAAAAACAGGACCTTCTTGCTGTGAGGCAACACTGTTAACCACTGCACCACCGTTCTGCCTTTTTGCAAACTATTCTATGAAATCAGTCTATAGAATCAGTTGGGTTGTCTCTCCTGGTCTTTTCTCCTTACTCCCCAATAATGTGTGGAGCCCACTGTAATAGCTGAATATCCCCTCTTACACTGGGGAGATGTTGGTCGACTTGTATGTCTCATGTACCTCTGAAATCTTCAGACACCAGGTCACCAAGGAGGACATTTGTGCACCCCAGCCTCATCAGACAAGACATGCTTTTGTAGCCAACTAGACTTCTTAAGGGGCCACATTAATTAAACAAGGTTGTCAGTGAAAAATTGAGGCTATTTATTTGCCCTGCTCTCTTAACAATAATGCTTACACCGTCAAACAGGCTGGCTAACATATGCTGCTGAGCCTTTGTGGTGGACCTTGAACCCTACATTTATAAATTACAGTTAGAATTTCCATTGTCTATTGTATATAGAGATGACTCCACGTGTGTTGTTTCAATGTCTTTTTATAATTTCTGCCAGTACTCCATTTATCTATTATTCAGAAAAGTGCATTGCAGGTCATTTGTCACACAGTGACAACAAAGTCTATGCGGCTCAGCAGGAGACTTTATCCCGTTTTACCACCCCGTATATAGAGCCACAGGCCTGTGCCCTTCCAGCTATGATGTTGCTCGCTTGTCCAGCAGTCAGGTATTTGTGGAGCTGATCTCCAGCTTCTTTGAACTTCATGAAGATTTCTTAACCCACAAGGTTAAGATAACATGATACTGTAATGCGTTCTTTACTGGCAGCAACCACAATTCATTAAAATTCATTAAGCAATTTATAAAATATTAGAGACCAGTAGTATAAGTAGTAGAAGTGGTGGTCTATGGGCATATAGTAGTACTATTTTGCTGTATAATTGGTATGATGACATGCAACTTTAAATACAGTCACCTTCTTAAAATATTGGAAACGGACCACTTTAGGAGTGTCTCAAATGACATTACAAGATTCTCACAGGCTTAAGTGCCCCTGTAATCCTAAGTTGGATAAGCAGTTAAGAAAATGGACGGAAATATTTGTTCATCAACTAGAGAATTCAAATTTTGACCTTAGGATGGCACTTGAGAAAATAATGATTGGTCGTCACTCAGTTGAATAGGGAAAGGTGGAGCAGAGTGGTTCAGGGAGTAGTGCCAGGAGGAGTATCCCGTGCATGTTCTAATCATCTTCTTATTTGGTAGTGCGCTCGGACATGAGAAACACACACACCAAAAAGCTGCAGCTTCTGCTGCCTGCCAGTTGCAAGAAAACTTGAGTCTAGAGTTATAAAGAGTAGACCCTGAGAGCCGGGCACATCCAGCAGGGCGCATAATTTTGAGTTATCCTGTGTGTGCCTTTAAAAAATGGTATGCTGCTGAGTTAAGATGTCACTCAGCCACAGCACAGGTGTGGCACACTAATAATATTCAGTATTATTTAGACAAGACTTGAATTTGATGGTCCAAGGAAATCAGCTGAAAGAAGAATTGGCTCTTGCAGTCTTTTTAAAAGTAGCATTGCCTTAGAACATTTTAAAGTCTGTCATGCGCTAAAATGGAATTTAGCTAAACGGAGGATTGATAGACACATTTAGATCAGATTTAGGGATAGATTTGTGCCAAAATCCAGCACAATATTCCTCTTTTGGCATTTAAAAGCTACTGTCGGTATTTACTAAACAGGAGCAGTGTCAGTTTTGCAACTGAAAGGTGTGGACACAGGTACTTTTTGCAGCTGTCTTTATTGCTTATGTATTTGAAAAGAGTTTTCCTTTCAGAGTATAGTATTTTGGGAGGAGAGTATTTGAACAAATCACATAAATGTGAATTACTAAGGATTGTGCCACAGAATTGACTGCAAATAGCGCTGAATTTAATGCTGGAAAAATACCTCATTTTGTGCCTGATGTAGTCAAAATAGTTGCCACTAGGAGTGTTCATTTATTTGCAATGAGAGGGGCAGAGGTTATCAGAAAGAGCGCATAACTAGTGCAAGTTGATGGCTCAGAGCTGTCCGTGCGGTACGAAAGCTTTGACTATGTCCTGTAACTCTTCACTGACTCCTCACCCTGCATGTTTAAAGATGAATCCTACATGCTTCTGGTCCTCCAAACTAGAATTTTGATGTAACAGAGCATAACTTAACTGAACTGAGCTGAGCATAGAGAAATATGGAGAATCCCACTACAAAATACATAGACGATTACGTCTTGTTTTACAGGCAGCTGAGACAATTTATAAAGAGTAATGAGGTTTGCAGTGTGCCAGATTTTTAATCACTTTTCTACAAAGAATGCTCCACAATGAAAAAAAAAAGAAGTTTCTTTTCACCTTTTGCTTTGGTATCAGATCTATTATCAAATTGAAATACTGGTCAAAATGCAGCAATTAATGAGACCCAGGCAATCTTGAAGTGTTAGATTAATGTCTGAATGCCTCATGTACTATTGACTTTAATAAATATGTGCAGCCTAACAGAAAAAATAAAGAGGTGTGCACACAGTTATGCACTTGGCAAAGTAATGCTAACTTTCACACAGTGATGGATTCGGATCTGATGATAAATAATATTTGTCATCATCTACACATCATACAGGTCAGTTGTTATACACAGATTTCAGGTTTATAAGGTGGAATAGATTTTAATGGCACAGCCCTCCTCCGTGCTCCAACTGAAGCGTCAGGTTTATCCCGAGAGCGACTGTTTCAGTGTACGAGACCACAAAAGTTATATTTGTGATATTTGGTTATTATATTGCACCCTCATATTAGCTCCTCACTTTGGGCCTGTTAATTTGCGCTGCTCGTGGTAGAGTAGCCTTGATCTTTATTGAAATAAGCTGGTTGCATCTTTGTTTATAAATATAATATAATAGTCTGTCTCCCTGCCCTCACCCCTAACCAGTCACAGCAGATGGCTGCCGATCCCTGAGCCTGGTTCTGCCTGAGGTTTCTTTCTGTTAAAAGGGGATTTTTCCTTCCCACTGTCGCCAAGTGCTTGCTCATAGGGGTCATCTTATTTTTGGGATTTTCTCTCTATTACTGTAGGGTCTTTACCTTACAATATAAAGTATCTTGGGGTGACTCTTGTTGTGATTTGGTGCTATATGAAAAAGACTGAACTGAATTTAAATTTAAATTGTTAGCAGATCACCTACAGAACTTTTCATTCCCATGGGCACATTTTTGTGACTGTAGACCTCCGATTTTACAGTGAGTCAGTGTCTAAGTTCCCCAGGGGGGTGGGCCTGAGAGTTGCATCAGCAAGTGAGAAAGCAGTGAACTTCTGTGTAGCAATGCAGTGCTGTATTTACAAGAAAACACTCAGTCCTCTCATGAATAAGGCATGTGGGCCATCCTTTACATTTCTTGCTGTGATCTTTGAATTTTCTTACCACTTACCACGGACAGTCTACCATCACCACCGTCACCTCGCCCTGCCCCATTCCATCCTTTATTGCTGTTCGTCTTACTAGCTCCTACCTCAATCACGTCTCTATTTATAAATCTCATTAAAGAAAATCTGTTTGATTAATGACTTACTTAAGTTGGATAACTTAATATGTTTGATGAGGGAGTGGTTGCAAGATGCACACATGGTGGAGGATAAAGATAGGATGAGAGGAGGAGGAGGGAAGATGAAGGAAGATGAAGGGATTATATTTCTTGGGTGAAGTTCTACTTAGGTCGCCAGGGATAAAAACAGGTGATTATAAGAAACGGTTTGATTTGAAGCCACACAGGCTTGTCTTGGGGACAGAAATGCGTCGATACCATTTTTGGGTTTATTTTGGAAGTTGTTTGCTGCATGGTGTGAAATGATATGGAAAAACACATTTTAATCTCCATTCCCATGCAGCCATAGGCATCCTGCCCCATACTACATGTATATAACATCAAGTCAGTAAATCCCGAGTCTCACATCTGTCTAATGATGAGGTCTGGTTCAGCTGTGTGTTTGATATGTGATCAGATTCCTCAGGCCACATCCTGAGGCTTTGGCAGTGCCCAAAATTACTCCAGCAGAGTTTACAGCCAGGATTTACCACATGGAGTTAAGCTATCTGCACAAATCATTCCTTTTTTCATTTGCAGAAACAGTCCTACAGACATGATTTACAAGTACAGTGCTGCTTACATGAAATCCAAGGGCAAGTCAAGGCTACAAATCACACCGGCTTTGCCTCTCTATTTACAATGTCCCGTTGGTGTCATAGAGAGGAACATATTATAAGTCTGAAGTTACAAATTACAACTTTTTTCTGCTGTAATGAGGTATTTAGTTTCATCTGTGTCATAGTAAGTGGAAACTAGGACAGTGTGTCACATCCCCCAGAGTAAAGGATAGACAGGAAAATCCTCTCACGCGGCTGTAAGCATGATCCAGCACTAAGTAAGTGTCTGCTCCCCTCTTGACCATGGCCTCAGTTTTGCCATTTGTAAACACCATTCACTCAGTAAAAGCTTTGCAGCAGCAGTCACACTCTGTATATTGTCTCAGTACACAGAAAGTGACTAGTTTTAAGGTGTGATTAGCTTTAAGGTGTGCGACATGAGTACAAACATAAAAGCGAGTGCTTAGAAAACAGTTGAAAACTAATTTATATTTATGATTCTTTCTTATTCTTTTTCTTTTTCATTTATCAGAGGCAGACATTTTACTATTAATGCATATGATTATAAAGAAGAAAGACGCCTGTAATTAGCTTCAACTGTGTGGGTGTTTGTTATTTAGGCAGCAAACACAATTTTATTTAACTGTGAAGGAGGCACAAGCAATATTTAGAACAATACTTAATTATTTCAGAATAAAATGGAAGCCATGTGCATGATTGCTTATTTATTTATTTTTGCCATATCCTCTTTAGTCCAAATCCTGACCTGCATCATAATAATACCACAATAGACCTCACTGCATTACTGTAGTAATTCCCCAACTAAGGGTCTATGTTCCCCAGAGGGTGGGCCTGCATCTGCAGTAGCCAGAAAGTAGGCTACTTGGAACTAATAGTAAACTAACATGGTTAACCGTAGACAGTCAAAGGCTGTAAAAATATGCAACCAGTTGAAAATGTTAGTATTATTGGGTTGATCCTTGAAACCGTTGGGTTACTGGAAAAACATTTGGAACTTTTCTCACAACATAATGATTAGTTTTTAAATGGCGTAGGAGGTCCGGGGTAGAAATAAGAAAACAGGTGTTAAGGATAAACCTCTAGCTACACAGGATCAACAATCTTTGTCCGTATTATCTGAAACAACCCATGTAAGGTTAAATGTAAGTGACAAAGCTCCATGTAACACTTTGCATAAACAGTTGAGACTGCTACCTAACCATAATTTATAAAAGGGGTAATCTGAATGTATTTGCTAAATAGTATCTCAGATCTAATGTAAAATAAGTTCAAGACTAGGGAATATTATAAACCTATAAGAAATGAAAGTGTTTAAAAAAAAAAGAAACAGACATTTGACTGTGGAAAAATAATGGATGGATAAATGTAGCTGTCTGCTTGAGAGCTGCACAGAATGCAAAGTTGGGTAGCCACCAGAAAAGTTGTTAGACACAGTGCTGCTAAGGAGGCTAACATAGGTACAACTGTCCACCTTCAGTACTGCATACTCCGTGGCTCCCTTGGAAAAACAGCGTTGTGTAGCTGCAGCACTCACTTCCCCAGATTCAAGATACGCTGCTGGTGCGCAAAGAGAGAAAAAACAGTGAACAATACAGCCTACCATAAGAAGTGAACACACTGAACAAATGCAGGTGATTTGTGTTTATTCATAACAATTGCCTGGTTTTGCTTTTATCTTTAAAACTTATTTAAAACAAGAATTGCACTGATTGTTTTAAATGCTGTGTTTATTTTTACTGTGCATATGACAATAAAACTTATTTAATATCCTGCTAAGCCTGTCATTGCTTTGTGGCCATGGATTGTCACAAATCACTACCATGCCACATCTTCCACAGCATGTAGGGTCCAGGACAGAAAATCAATGGGCTTTCATGGGCAACTCCATCAGTGCACTGATGGTCGGGAGAAGGGGGTGGTGAGTAGGTTTGCAGAATGAGGAGAAGGAGGGGTGGAAGCAGGTTTTAAGGCCATGTGAGGCCTGGTGATGCCATGGTTTAAGAGTGTGTTGTGCTGTGAACAATAATGGTAAAAAGAGAAAAACTGGAAGAGGAGAAAGCCTTGGTATCTTTTGAAATGAGCACAGTTCTGTGACCAAAACCAAACAGATATTTAGCACAAACATATGAAAGATTCGTGCTTCTCCAAAGATGTGAAATGTTCCACAGGTATCTGCAGAGTAGGTTTTATGCAAAACCATATGTCACTTAGGCTGACGGAGGTGTTTGCACTTCTGAAATTTCAACGTGTTGTACAGACTCGTGTGTCAGGAACGCCATTTAATGTATTCAACTCATTCTAGGAAACTGCATAATGGAGGAAAACTAAGAAACCAAGTCAAATGTGAAGGAGAGTTAGTAAGGAACATGAGATGCATTGCATGTGAATAGCTCTTTTATTCTTGTGTTAACCCAACCACAAGAGCTTGCCAACAGTATCCAAGTTATTATCACATTATAAATTTGTTTTTTTTCACGAGTTTACCTGTGGCATATCTGCTTATCTGTATGCTCCTATGGGTTTTACAGGGGGTAGGGACAAAGAAAATAGTTAGTTTGCAGTTTTTAGGATTTCCTGACAGCTTTCCATATTTGACATAAGTGAAACATAAGGAAATGTTGGAATAACAGACAGGGATACAGAAAATAAGCAGATGACAAAGCCTGAAAGTTAAAATAACAAGAAGGAGAAACTGAAGGAGTGTGTGTGTGTGTGTGTTTGTGTGTGTGTGTGTGTGTGTGTGTGTGTGTGTGTGTGTGTGTGTGTGTGTGTGTGTGTGTGTGTGTGTGTGTGTGTGTGTGTGGCGGGGAGGGTGGCAATCGAGTTAGTGCACCATAATGAAAAGGATTTAAAGCAGGAGGGAACATGGACAAGCCTGATAAGCAAGTGACTGAGAAAGACGCAAGTGTCTTGGATTGTGTCTAACAAATTCTTTTAAATAAGAGCAGTGGCTCATGAAAGTGATATCATATGGAAATGTCTCCAACACACCATTTAACATTCACTGCTGGAACTGACTGTAGATATGATTGCCTCAGGTTGCAGGCAATGCATGCAAATGTTATGTAAAATATGAAGTGTTGGCTTCCCTCTTCTGAATTATTTCGTCCAAATTTTCTCATTAAGCTTTTTGATTTCACACCTCAATCAGATTTTGTTGATACAGTTTAGGCAATGATACTTACTTTCACAGCTACCATGGCCCTTATAGAGAATTTTTCTGTGTTGGTGAAACAAAGATTAATGGGTTATTGTCATTATATCTTTCTGTTTCAGTGGTGGACGGCAAGGTGATCCTGGAGGGCTTGCAGAGGTTTGGCCCCACACCAATATATCTACCTGTCAGCTACAGCATCCTCAATGCAGAGTCAGCGTTCTTTTTACAGGAGGCAAACCAGGACTTAATGAGGAACTCCAGCCTCCAGGCTCGCACGGAGTCCTTTTTCATCCACCAGGCGCGGCAGATGCCCTTTGTCAATGCTAGCTATGGACCACTGTCTGTCCAGCAGCCCGTTCCCCTAGAGCTGCTACAGATATTGCCAGGGCCATTTAACACACCCTCTTTCACTTCATCATCAACAACATCACCATCAACATCACCTCTCTTTACATTCAACTGGAAGGTCCACACTTATATTATCAGTGAGAGGATTCACCCTAGCTGGCCAAAAGTTCAAGTGCTGTTCTACATTGCAGGAAGGGACTGGGATGATTATAGCACCATCCACAAGCTACCCTGTATCAGGATGTTTGCCTTTCATGAGACTCAAGAGGTGCGTGGAACATGCAGGCTAAAAGGCGAGTTGGGGATATGTGTTGCTGAGCTGGAACCCTTGGCCAGCTGGTTCAGCCCACCCACTGTCAGGCCTGGTAGGCAGAAGATCTCTGAGGAGGCCCAAGGCACACCTGTGGAGCTCTACTATATGGTTCAAACCACAGAAAATGGAGACTGCAGTTCAGAAGATTCAAGAAAGGGCAGCTCTGTCCTCACAGACCAGCCAAGGCCGATAGGGTATTTTGCAGGGCATACCCCTATGCAGCGCATCGGGAGTGTCAGACTTTTTCAGCCCCTGTCGGAGTTGAAGCTGGACAATAACTTTGTGGTGATGGCACCCTCCAAACCCATTCGACAGAGAGAAACTGTCTCAACTTTTCTGGCTCTGTCTGCACTTTCTTCAGTACAAATTTTCACCCTCAGGTGAGTCAACCATCTCCTGGGAGAACACAGTTTACTCTGCAGCTGTACTAATGTTTTCCCATTTCCCAGTTTAAACAGAAATTGTTTGAGATGCACACAGTTGAAAAGAGCGCTTTCATTTGAATTCGAAAGAAAGAATCCACGATATATAAAACCCTTTCAGTACACTAAATGTCTTCACCTTTAACAATACACAACATTTGCAACATACCCATGTTTGACATTGTGCTAAGCTTACAAAACTTTTCTTAAGAAGTTCTAGGTCATCGTCTGAGTCATATTGTAAAATGCATCAAACGGGGCAGAACTAATTTTGCACAATGCATTTTTACTTCTTATAAACTGCACTGTATGTGTAGTTGTGTTATGCAGACAAATGTGTGTTCTTCTTCAAGAAACCATAGCCTGAAGGCAAAACATGTGAAGTGCAATCATCATATTTCCTTTGGCCATAGTCTATGGTTTGGAAACACCTTGTTTAATCAAAATAATCTGCAGTTACTGGGGTTTAAAGACAAGGCTGCCACTATAGGTGTTTTGTGTAGGACTCAACCATTTATCTACTAACCAGAAAATTATAATAGAGCGAGATAAAGCTACTATCACAAAGATACAAAAAAAGCTAAACAAGACAGTGTCTTTATTTGGTCAGCTGTGTACCACACTCTGAGATCCTTGAACTGCATCGCTTCTACAGATCAAATGTTAATTTCAGTTTGTTCCAACAAGTCCTGGCTCCACGCCAAAGCAAAATCTCTAAAATGAATAAATAAGGAAATCACCTGCTTGTTAAAGCTTAAATAATTTCACTGATGCTCCAGAGAACTGCAAGAGCAAAGCGTTTTCAACTTCCATATCAATGAAGGGGCCATGCTTATTGGTATAACCTTTTCTCCTGACTGAATCAAACTCCTAAAAACAGTTTTTTAACCACATTCTTTTTAGAAAAACAAATGTCCTCAAAAGACGACGACAACTATATATTTTTGCAAAAACTGTGATGGATGTGTTTTGTATAAACAGCTTGTTTATCTTGTTTGCCTTCAAGCTTAAGTTTAAGGATAATAGATTTCCCACAGAGCTTAAGTCTCAAACTGCATGTATAGGAGTGTGTTTATTCTGTAGTGGATAACACCTTAATTACACATTTTTGCTACTAATGTAGATTGTTTCATGTATTCACCCTCAAAATTGCCAGAATTTTTTGGGGGGGGGTTAATCTGAGTTGATTCCACACAGCAGCAACTAAACAGTAATTGATTCATCGAGCTTTGTCTCATATAAATTACTTTCAAAGTGACTGTAATTGCTGCATGTTGGGCGATGCAAATTAAGGTGTAAGGAGTATGCATTTCTACTAGGCTACTTTTATGCTCGAGATCTAAATCATGGCAGATGAAACGGTTAGTGGCCTCAAAGTGGAGCTGTGACAGAGAGCCTTGGCAATTTGTCAACCCTGGGGTGAGCAGGAAATCTGCCAAAAAGCCTCATTGCTTTTCTCTCACTCCAGTGATGATGAACTCCCATGAAGTATTAGCGCTCACAGTGTGTGTTTATCACATTTGTCAGCATGTGTGTAAATGGGAACTTTAAAGGCTGTATTTTTTCCTTTAGTGCCTCTTTGCACCAGTGTTGCACCCCTACTGTTCAGAAGTTCATCTTTTTTATGTTTTTCCATGGGGATACCAAAGACTTAAAATTCAGCCAAAATACCTAATTAGCAACCAAAAGATTAAGCCTCAAAGTGTTTAAAAAAAAAATCACAGGCTACTTTAGAGTACTTGACTACCAGCATGTCAAGCTGAATATCCGTATGCTGATGATTAATCTCACATTTGCTTTGTTGTGCGTTGCTTTTATCTTACAGGACAAAACCCGTGGTGCTATGTTGTGTGTTATTCTCTCAGCTGCTGGATTTTCTGATAATACAAAACTTTCTTTAAGTACCCTTTAAGGATCTGAAATGCCGATAGCGAAGGTGGGAATTCAAGTGCGGTATCACGGGGGGGGGGGTGCTGGAGTTTGTGTTGATCCTTATTTAAGACATTTTAAATTGCTGTGTTGAACAAAGAGGTTTTCCTTCACTCTCACTGTACGCACTTGTATACTGCCAGCAATGTTTGCCTATGCAGGCCGTGGGTGTTTATGAGAAGCTTACTTTACAAGTAGCTTTGGTATGTTTCCCCCAGCCACTGATACATCATTAACTATTTATAGTTATTCCCTTCCTCTCAGCATTATCGTTTCTCTCTGTTTTAACCCCCTCCTCCTTTTTCTCCTCCAGTTAACTTTTGACAAAAGAATACTGGGACTCTCCTGAGATGGCATGCATTCCTAGATGTGCTGCTGTCAGATGGAATCAGTGTTTATTTGTCTCCACATCATTGACAGCTATGGCAGGAGGCATTGTGTTTTCATGCTGTCCATTCCGTGCTTGTGAATGTGATCTTTGAGGGCAGCTCTTCAGATATGGCCCCAGCATTCATCTGATTAGGTTTTGCTGGTCAGATATCATCATCACAGTGACTTCACAACCACAAAAAAAATGCTTTTTTGTATGTTGTTGTACATGCATCGTGGGGGGCTGAAGCCTATCTCAGGTGTGATAGGGTGAGAGGCAGGGTACACCCAGGACAGGTCACCAGTCTTTTGCAGGGCTAATACAGAGAATGATTCACACCTATGGGCAATTTAAAATCACCAATCAATCTAACCCCACTAACTGCATGTCTTTGGACTGCGGGAGGAAGCTGAAGTACCTGGAGAGAACCCACAAACTCCACACAGAAAGGCTCCAGCCGGTAGGTGAACTCAAACCCAGGACCTTCTTGCTGTGGGGCAACAGTGCTAATCACCGTGCTACCCCAGATACTAATCAACACTAAAAATCACAAATTAGACACCAACATTTGCCTCCTCCATTCACTTCCTCCAGTTGACACAGAAGTTGACACAGAGTCGCTGTAGACAGGCAGGTTACTGCCCCTCCTCCCATTAGCAGTCTAACACATGAACAGCAGTTGATATTCACAATGCTGAACAACACTTAGCGAGGAATTTTGAGAGGTTGGTGAAGCTCCTGCTTCAACAACATTCTTATAGCTACACTTTGACTTCCTTAAGATTTATTTATTTGCGTCTTTGTTTTACAGCGACTGCAATTTGATCACATCTATTGATGCCTAGCCTGTTGCCTTTGCTCCACAACAAAATTAGACACTTACCAAATGCTATATTATTTGCACATTTAACTCCCTCTGCTTTATTATACAAGTGGTTATATTTGATCTAATCTAAGCTAATCTAATGTAATTATTTTGAATGTAATTACAGGCTTTTAATCTCAGCATCTAGAAAGAAAAACGCACATGCACACACAGGCATTAATTTTCACACCTACACTCAGATTTGCAGACAAACGTGTGCACACATGTATAGTAACACTCACGCACGTACATACGTGGACCTCCTCTCTGCCAGCTGTAAAGTCATGGTGTGTTTGTCATGCTGAATGTTCCCGGTGGAATCGGTAATTCACTGCTCCCTGCCTCATTAGCCATGGAGAGAGTGGTGTAACAGGTTGGTAAAGGGTTCTCCAGCTACTCCTTATTCAAAATGCAAATGAAAACACTATTTCCTCCTGAACAAATTAACAGGCTTTTCAAAAGATAAATTGCCCCAGCTGTATTGTAATTTTGACTAAACAATTCAACATATTTCCACAGATCCCCTCGGGGGCGGTGTTGCTGATGAATGCAAATGAATTTCTAATATCTGAGAGTGTGAAGGTATGAGTACGAGATTCTTCAAGCTGCAGTGCCAGACAAACAGCCAGCATGGGCTGTTTTGTTATTTGAAGACTTAGCAGGTAAGAGCCTGTGCATGAAGCGGCTGATTTAGCCGAGGCCAGTTTGTTGTTGCTCAGATGTTACGCAGAAATGATTCAGTGCTGTGTGTTAGCTGATTCTGATCTTTAATACAGTTCAGGTTTACAGGTCTTGTGCTCTGGCTGTTTGTTTTTTTTTTGGCAATTGTTTGCTGAAATATCAGCAGGAGAAAAGGCAGGAATAAAGATGTCTTCTTCAGTGTATTCAGCTTATCTTGACTGCTTTCCACCGTGATTCAGTTCCTGGTAAAGGTCACCCAAGATAGGTATGTCTCTTTTCCATTTTCATTTCTATAGTTATCTGTACTCTTTCTTGTATTTTATCGGCTGCTCTGTCTTGGTTTCCCTCTCTTCTTTGTGTTGCTTAACCTTTCTCTCTTGGTACATGTTCCCTCCTTCTCTTGCTTTCCCCTGAGTTTGACAGGTTTCTCCTCTTTGTGCCGCTGTGTGCAGAAACACTGGCAGAAAACCCCCGAATTCTGTCTGAGGTAGAATTGACTTTAAATTTCAGAAATCTGAATAAAAAACAAAGTCGGGCTGGTCTTTACCCAGCTCCTTTTACATTTTGCACTGTTGGCCTGCTCTAAGTTATGTTCTTTGGCAGCACCTCATCTACTCATTAATAAGATATACAACATTTGAAATCCAGTGAAACTATTCACTATGGAGGTCTTACTCACTGTTGCGTATTACCACTACAAAGCTATCACTATTATTCCATAGCAATTTATATAGATAATTATATTTCTAACATAGTGACTTTCTCTCATTACTCTCCTCTTGAGTCGATGCTTTTATGATGATTTTATTGATCTCTTCTTCTTCTTCTTCTTCTTCTTCTTCTTCTTCATCTTCTTCTTCTTCTTTAGTCCTGTCTGTGTGTGTCTTTAGAAAGGTAGCATTTTCCCAAGGGTTGGATTTTTGTGATCCAACAGTTTTGAAAGAGTCATACTAATCTGCAGCATTCAGCATGGCACATGCTTCCACTGACTCAGAGATGGCTTCATTGTTGCTATTGTTGCAATCTCATGAAACAGAAACTTTCCTCCCTTTTAATTCTACCATTTTACATATTAGGACAAAATCACATGGTCCTTACCAAGTTCTAAATGCAAGATGAACAGCAACACATGTCATATAGCAACATGTCATTACAGTATGTATTTAATACAGACAAAGCTAACATGCAGAAGCAGTGTCTGAGAAACTACAGTAAGTACACCACATGATTCAGAGGCTTAATTAGCAGCAAAAACTCAAAGTAAGTTTTTTCTTTGACTTATCAGTCTCTCACATCATTGTGGAGGAATTTGGTGTGCTTCCTCTGTTCCATGATTCAGTTTCAGATGTTGGACAGATGGTCTCACATGTGACTCTAGAATACTTCAGTATAAAGAGTAGTTCATGTTTGACTCAATGACTGCAAGGTGCCTGTGGTTGCAAAACTCTGCCAAAATCATCACCTCTTCACTACCGCGCTTGACAGCTGGTATTCCGTGTTTGTGCTGATATGCTGTGTTTAGTTTTTGCCAAATGTAGCACTGTGCATTATGGCCAAACATCTCCGCTTTGGTCTCATCTGTCCAAAGGACATTGTTCCACAAGTCTTGTGGTTTGTTCAGATGCAACTCAGCAAACCTAAGTGCTGTTCCCATGTTTTTTCAAAGAGAAGAGGCATTCTCCGTGCAACCTTTCCAAACAAGTCACCCTTATTCAGTCTTTTTCTAATTATACTGTCATGAACTTTAACATTTAACATCCTATGTGAGGCCTGTAGAGTCTAAGATGTAGCTCTTGGGCTTTTTGCAGTTTCTCTGAGCATTGCATGGTGTGACCTTGGTATAAATTTGCTAGGTTGTTATTTCCTGGGAAGACTGGCAACTGTCTTGAATGTTTTCCCTCATATGAATAACTTTTCTCAGTGTAGAACGACGGCTTCAGAATGTTTGGAAATGGCCTCATAACCCTTCAGAGATTGAGTTGCAATTAGAGTTGGTCACCCTTGCTGATGATCAGTTAATCAAGTGCATTTGATTAGCAGCACCTGGCTCGTATTTGCCCTCTTAATTCATATAGAAATTGTTTGTTTGTTTTTAGGATCTATATCAAAACTGATATTCTGTGATTTAAAAGAAGATATTCCAATATAGCGACCAATATATATTTTTCTTTCAGATACACAAAACATAAGATTACCCTAAAATTTGTTATTAGTTATTTATTTCCTTTACTCGCCACCTGACTCTGCCCTCTGCTGGGCAATCTATGCAAGGTCAACACTCATAACAGATGTTTCTCCTGCCTCTTCTTTCCATTTTTTTATTTCCATTGATGGGTTGTTGCCAGTACTGATGGATCAGCAAATAAATAATACCGACCGATAATAGTGACCTGCCAATAAATCATGTCAGGTGCTAGTAGGAATAAGGGTGTACTTAATTTTTCATGCGCTGCTTCTGGCTTAGTTTTTTCTAAATAAATAATGACATGGTGTAATATTTTGTTGTTCAGCTAAGGTTGTATTTACTTAGAAGACCTGCTAAGGAGTAGATGATTTTTATTATGTCCTGACATGTAAAACCTTAGACATGAAAGAGGATGTACTTTGTTTTTTATATTATATATGAAAGCCTTGCAGACTTCTTGTAAGGGCAGCAGAGGAGATGAAGGAATCTTGTATGGATCCTCCCAAGAGACTGCTGTTACATATTACTGTAGGTCTGATGTTAAGCATATAAAGTACGCTCAGAACCATGTATTTCTTTCAACTTTTTTCTTGGTGATACACATAGGCTAATCACAAAAGATGTCATGATATTTTGCTGCATCTTAGATCCTTATGTTGTTTTTGTGCATTAGATAATCTCCACACCTAGAGGTCGATAAGGGTTTGTTATTGCTACTATCATGATTGAATGGTATTTTAGGATTGCAAATAATAGTAAAATAAAATAATTAAAAAAAGAAAAGGGAGGGTTGTGAAATAAACAATAGAAAGATAATATACTTACACTTTTGGCAATAAAAGAGATTTTCTTATTACAATTTTTTTTTTAAATATCAGCTTTAGATTCTGTGTAAAGCTTTGATTTGGAGTCAGTATGAGCAGTTTTTCCATGTATCTCCAATGCCTCCATTAGAAAGCATGTCTGAGAAAAGAGAAGGATAAGAGGGGGAAAAAAATACAAAAAAGACTACAAAATACTAAGTGGTAGAGTGTCTCAGATTCAAGAAGTACTAATAGCTCTTTTTTCAGTTGATTTGTGCTATCCACAAAATAAAATATTAACAAATGTTCCCAAAGATCTTAAACCCCAGTGATAGTACGTACAGTAGTACAGTACGTGAGCACAGATGGAAGGAAGCAACCAGATGTAAAGGGCTGAGACCCACTAACATTGTGCAGAATGAAAAAAGATGATGCACTGACCTTATGGATATGTTAATTAATGCTAATTAGTGCATGACATCATAATACATAAAATAAAACACCAATATTATGAGTAGAAGATAAAGTCACCCCAGAAGGCTTTGGCAACTTTCCATTAAAGGCTGGCTAAACGTCTGCAAAATGGAGGAAGCAGTACATTTTCCAATAGGGAAGATAATCCTAACTCAGTCTGTTTTATTAAAAGTGCTTGTGACTCTTAAGAACTGAAAATTTAGAAGATGCATTAACATATATTATGCATTGCCATTAACCCGAAGAAATACAGAGATAAATATATTTCTGGTCAATATTGCCAGCATCTGTTTTTCAGCCATGATGCTTGTTTTTTGCTCTCAAATGCAAGCAAACTATTGCATATTAAATTGCAGCAGTGTTGACAGATAACAACATTTGAATGCTATGGAATAATTGAAATTGTAGTCATTACCAATAAGTAATAATTTGTTTATTAATCCAGAAACGGCATGCAATTAATTGCCAAATGTAAAGGATTCCCAGGGGCACTGCAAATAAGCTTGATTTGTCTGCCATTGCGGCAGTTGTGTTCTGTGTATGCTGTGCAACATGGAACCAGCTTTGGCATTAAAACCTCAATCAAATCAGTCTGGATGGATTTTCTTACAGTTTGTTTAACTTGACGGGGATGTAGTGCGACACATTTGATCATAAATCTGTTGTCCCTGCAGTGAACCACTGAGGTTGTCATGAAGGATTTCTCTTTTCTTTTCTTTTTTCCTTTTTTTTCATTTTTCTTTTTTTTTATCTCCTGCTGCAATTCCTTTACTTATCCTGCTGTTGTTAACATCTTCAGGCAACACTTTTTGCTACAACTTCTACGACTCCAGTTTCTGCAATCTGAGTTGAAGATGAGATATATAGGGCTAGAGGGGATGACAAACAGGGTGGGATTAGGTAGTGAGGCAGTACAGGCAGAATAAGCTCTGCCAGCTAACTGTGGGTAGATGTCTCTCTCCTTTTCTCTCTCTCAGACAATCATAAGCTTGGCCTTTTAATCACTTGTTTATCCTTGATGTTTTTCATAAGGATTTACTTTGATACGTTTGATTCCAGAGACTTGACAGCTGTAACACTAACTCAAAATCATACATATTTTAATGTGCACTTGTGGGAAAGGAATAAAGAGAGAGAGATTATGAAATGTGTTGGTTGTCATAACTGCGGTTTGTTTTAGAAACTGATAGCTAACCACAGAAACATAGAAAGTGCACTTACTCATCCCAGCTATGTGAAAAACTTTCTTCAGCCACAGTGGAGTAAGAGAGGTTCTCAGAAATTGAAGAACAGTCAAACAAACTTCAGTGAATGCCTTGCTTTGGCTAAAAAAGGGGGGGGAAATGAAAGGAAGTCAAATGAGCCCTCTCAAAAAAAGTAGCAGTTCTGTGCATCCATCTATTCATCTTGAATGCTTATCCAATTGAGGCTGCAGCATGTCCCAGCGAAACACCCTGGACAGGTCTCCAGTCTATCACAGGGCCAAAAAGGTTCTATAGGTATGATTTGGAACATTTCTATAGCAGCAAAAAACTGCTGCAAGTCTCAGTCACTCACATGGAAGAACGAGTTCTTTATAATGGTTTGTTATGGTTCATTCAGCCGTGCACATAACACTACTCTGTCTGTGTCCGCACCTGAACAGTGTTGAGCTTTAGGTCATTCATGTTATGTTTATAAGTGCACCCAAATGGAGGCTCAGAGACTAAAGTAAAATGAAAAGCGAGCTTTATTATAAAGTTTATAAAAGAGTACAGAAGAGGCAACACAAAGGGTAAACCAGTACAAGCAAATCCAAGTAAAAATCTGCAGAAAAATAACAAAGCATAAATACCAGGAATGTAGAAGACTCACACAAGGGAAAATGGGAAATGCCACAGACAATCTGACAAAGATGAAGAAAGGACTATTTATACAGTAATGTGCAAAACTCTTGAGACACCCCTTATTTCATGATACTTTATTTTCAAGGAGCCAGCTGTTTAATTTTAAAGTGGTTTTGAGCAATAGTTCTCCAACAATAAATAGTAGTTCTCTCACTTTGTAAAGGTCTTTTAAAGTGTTTTTTAAAGCACTTAACACTGACTTATTAATGTTTTAAGCATAAAAAAGACACTTAACCCAAGAATTAGTGTCCTGTCTACACAAAACGAGCAATTCAGCAAAGAACCAATTTTAAATTGTCTCTTTAGGCACTTTGTTACTACCACCCTGTCCTAAAAACACATATTTGTTCCCCTTCTTTAGCTGACTCTATGAAACATGCCCATAATAACACAGTTCAATAGGCAAAAAAAATATTTTTCACCAACAAGGTGATTCTCAAAGAGCCAGTAGCCACAAACTTGGCATATCTTCTCAAGAAGGCATTTTTAAGAAGGGGAAACTAGCTGAAAATTCCAGTAGCTTTCCTGGATTTATTTAGTTAAGTTTAAATTAGTTAATTTTACTTAGAAATGAAGAAGAAATACATTTTCATAGCTTTTATTAAGTTACTATCAATTAAATGATAAAAAATAACAGTTTACTCTTTGTTTTTTAGAGACATTAACTTAGTGCATTAAACTGTGCTACGTCCGCCAAAAAAGAAGAGTAGCCACTTGGGTGTGAGCATGCTAAGTAGGCTACTTAAAAATCTTAAAGTTCTCACACACACACACACACACACAGTAAAGAGCATTAGAGAGCTTGAATTTTGACCATTTGTCTTTTGAAGAACAATAAGGTAAGTTGTCAATCTTGTAATAAGTTTATGTTTAAATTTGTTCTAAGTGCAGCTGACATTATTTAATTTTTCTAAAATTAGCTAACTGGCTTAGCTAACTGTTGCTGCACAGCTAAACGTTACTGGATGAATGTGTTTTGGCGTTATGGACTAGATATCCTTTCCATGGTCCCCGAAAACATTATATGTCGTTCAGTAAATTCCAGTGCTTTGCTGAAGTTGACACAGTCAATGCAGTTTAGTCCTCCAGGTGTTACATCAGGTAACCTCTATACAAATACAAATGTCAGCACTGACTAAATGAAGGTTGTTGTAGCCAAACTGGCTTGTTAATTACACTCATGTTGGACCTTGTGTTTTAAATACTGATTTTAAATATCATTTGTCTTCAGTGTCTACTTATTTAATTTTTGAAGGAGGTATTTTAATGGATGGTCTCAAGAACCTATGTCAAGTACTTTGCCTCTTGTTTGGGCTGTTAATGCTTTACCCTTGGACTGCCCTAAAGCCGTGAAAAACACTGTCAGATTCATTTGAAGACTGACGGAAAAGAAGAGTGTTGTACAAAATCCGCAAACTGATAGAATTACGAGATTTTAGAGTTTGAATGTAACTAAATGTCTGCACAGTCTTTTGAAATGGTTTTAAACCATCAACTGTCATTACTGGCCTTTTTTTTAATCATTGGATTTCTGAAAAACTTCAAAAACACGAATATGTTTTTCAAAAGGCTTGCTTAGTTTTAACATGTAAATGAGACTCCTGTTCAAGTAAATACAACTACGAAATTATATGTTGCACGAACTTAAAATTGTAATTCAGAGGGCTAAATCAAAAGCACATCTGACTTAATAATTAACAACCCCAGAAAATCATCGTCCACCTTCTGCACTCCCTTAAGGACCTCCACAGCACCCGCTGTCTCAGGAGGGCACACATCATCCTGAGAGGCAGTACACACTCAGGACACTGTGTGTTTAAACTGCTGCCTTTCAGTAGGAGATTCAGAGCTCTGAGGGTGCGGACTAACAGGCAATAACAAGGCAATAGCCCTGATCAGTGCCAACATCTGACTTTGTCTGATAAGCTGCCTTTTTTATACATTGTGTATATGTGTGATTTTTATTTATTATGAATGATTTTATTCATTATGAGAGTAAGTCTTCTGTTGCACATATGTGGACACCTCTGCAATTTCATTGTACTACCATACATGTATGAAAGTGCAATGACTACACAGATTTATTGGTCTAATATTTTAAGTATGCAATACAGTTTTTATCTTGTTAAACTTGAGTGAAAATTTATACTAAAACATCCATTGCCAGTACAGCATACATTAAAACGTTGTAGGGGTTTAGAGTGGGGTCGTGGTAATGATCCATTGAAATTTGCTTTACATCTGCCAAGGTCTGTGTGGCTGACTTAATGATATAGTGGTTAAAAATTGACAAAAAAAAAAGCTTATAACTTAGGAATTATGATTCTTGCAAGTGAAGTTTGTATTGTCAACAGTGCAGTACTGTATAAAGATTTTAAATATGTCACATTTGACCTCTGACCTCTCCTTCGAGGTCAGATTGATTTGACAGCCAAAGTGATGATAGTGCTACATGGAAATATATAAAACTATGTTTCTTACTGCCATTGTTTTGTCAGCATATAAGCATTTAGGGAATGATATATGGGGATTCTAAATATCACATTACATTGGACCCCTGACCTCTTCCTCAAGGTCAGACTTTCATAAAATGTCTTTTATCTTTACCGTATTTCTGTGTTAGGCCTGTGAGAGACTGGCGACCTGTCCAGGGTGTACCCTTCCTCTCGCCCTATGACAGCTGGGATAGGCTCCTGGGTTCGAATCCACTGGGGCCTCTCTGTGTAGAGTTTACATGTCTTTCCTCCCACAGTCCAAACACATGCATGGAGCTAGGTTAATTGGTGATTCTAAATTGGCCATAGGTGTGAATGTGTGTGAGAGGTTATCCGTCTCTCTTTGCAATAGACTGGCAACCTGTCCAGGTATACCTCGTCTTTCTCCCTGTGACAGGCACGATCTATGCTTTTCACATCATATTTTTTTGAAAAATGATCCAGCAGCCCACTTCTAGCATGTTTTTTTTTTTCACACATTGAAATCTGAGGCCATGTTTAAACATGAATAACTCAAAAACTATTAAAAATAAAAGCCTGAAATTTTCACTGTCCCTTCTTACCCTAAAATTGAATCAGGATATATAATTTGGGACAGGTACATGTCTGAGTGTTGGCTAGCTAAAATATAAAAAAAAAAGAAAAATCACGAAATTCTTAGAGAATGAAGAAAATGCTATTTTCATTCAAATGCCATGCTGTATTGAGCAAGTATGACAAGTTGTACCGCAAAAACAAAAATATCAGTAGCTCGTCTAATCTAAATAGAACAAAATTCTGGAGTTTCCAGATGGTACTGGGAAAGTTATTTTGTTAAGTATAGGTGTATTTTTCATTTTCGAGACCTACTCTACTATTTTGAGACCTATGGCCCTGGAGGAGTCTGATAATTCAGGTAAACCAGATTGACAACACTTACAGATGGGTGTAGGAAAATTTAAAGCCGCAGATGAGCCACAGTGACTTAAAGAAGCACCCAATACATACTCTACATTTTGAGCAACATTATATATGCAAATTATTGACATAAGAGAAAGTCAGGCACCCAAAGGCAGATGGCTAAACATTTAAAATGTCCATTTACATTAAATTTTGTTATTTTGTGCATAATGAGTGGGTGTTTTTTGGTTGTTGTTGTTGTTGCTGTGTTTTATATCATTCATTGCAGCACTAAAAATTCTGATGGTTATTCATTAGTATTTTTTGGCCTCCTGTAATTCAAACACAGATCCGTGCCAAGAGCTGGATTGACTGAAACGAGGGTAATAGGTGCCAAATTCCATCAATTTCAAGTCTGCCGACAGAACGGACTTAGTCTAGATAGTCTGTTAGGCCTGGAATCTCTTTCCCTAATAGATTTAGAGAAAATTACAGTTCTCTCAATGTTGTAAATGAAATTTGAAAGTGTCTGAAATGGCACAGTATGTTAATCCCTAAAATACTGCAGCCTCCTGTGGAAACATCCCCACTAGCCAGTATTAAAAGTTAAATCACTGTTTTTCATGCAGCAGAAGTAACAGAAACTGCTAACTGATAAACATGCAGAAAATACATAATTCTGATTAATCTAAAAGCTGATTTTAAAAAAATTACAGCAATAACCACCAATGCATTTATTCATTGAATCTGCATTTCCCTGTTAAAGATTGGATCTATTTTGATTCATCCCTAATCTGATCACCTCTGTCTTTTCTTTGAACTGTATTTTGTAGCTAGTCAGATTTAAACCTGTATATGCTGTTTGTACTTTGCTGACCAACAGCATTGCCTTTGGCTGTGAAGGTTTGAGGCATCTTACTGTTTGTAGGGGTGCCAGTTATCATTCCTGGTTTCACACCTTTAAAAGCATTTTCCTGGAGCTGGCTATGATAGTTGCATTACTGAATGGTAGAATTCACCTTCTGCTCCCCAGCAGCGTTGCTCTTTCATGTTTTTTTTGCTTTTACTCCCAGAACAGGTTGCTTTTCCCTCACAGATGCAGGCAAAAAAAAAAAAAGAAAGAAAGAAAAAAAGAGAGAGAGTTTGTGGCAGTGACAAAAAAAAAAGAAGAAGCAGTGACAATGACCTAGAGAAAGAGAGAGAGAGAGAAAAAAGAACTGACAAGCTGACAGAGCTTGGGCTTCTGGGGTGAATCATTAGACTGATATAACATTCAGCATGCAGTTTGGAGCCGTGCCTTTGGCTGGGCTTTAAGCTGCGTAGTGTTGGTCAGTCTGGCTGTAGCTGGTTGGGAGGTCAGCCATTGATCTGAAGATATAAGCTGGTACTTTGGATCCAAGCCTTCATGATCCTGCAGGGCTACCACTGTGTGTGGATAAGCCTTGATCTGCTCAGGGTTTTCAGTCTGTGTGTGTGTGCCAGAGTGGCTGTGTTCTGTTTGTATGTTTATACTCATGCATGTGATCTGTATGGTTCTTTTTTTTTTAATCAGTTGCAGCCCTGAAGGGTAGAGAGAAAGACTAAAAAGTCGGAATATAAAGATAAAAAAAAAAAGGTTAAGAAATGAGGTGGGGAGCACCCGTGAACAAACTTACAGTAAAATGCATGATTGTCTTGCAAAACATGACATTAAATAACGTACAAATGACAAGTGTCAGTATGAATCTCTATTGATGGGATTCAAAAACCCTATGAACAGGCGCACCGATTGGCATGCTGAACTTTAATTTTACCACAGGTGACGGCATCTGTATCTGACAGATAAAAATCTGAATTCTGGGACATTTCAACATGAATTTCTCGTGCAGCAGTTGGAACAGCTTGAGCGGCGTTAGCGTCTCCTGTTTCTGAAAAGTGACATCACGTTTTTTCTTTTTCTGCTCCCCGACCATTTGATTTAATGACTCAGCTGTGTGGCTGCCTTTTTAAATGGGAGTTAGTGACATTAAAAATGAGCGGCCTTGTCACCATTTTGTTCAGGCCACATTATACTTGAAAACCTGTCATATGAAATAGTCTCTTTCCATTAATATTATTATAGAGCAGATTTTCAAGTACTTGTTTAAATAGAATGCAATGCAGGTTTCTCCTATATGCAGAAAGAGTAAAGCTCCTGGGTAAGGTAAAGGTACATCATGGAGTAAACAAACAAATACAGATAGTGTTTTTCACCCTCATTGTTTCCCCCTCATTGAAACTTAACCATGTTCATCTTCTTCTTCTTCAATAAAAGCTGATTCTTTTTATCCACCTTTTCCAGCTCTAGCAGTCTTCTATTTCACCTTCTTTTGTTGGCAAATTGCCACAAAGAGTAAGGTTTACTGGCACATTATATACACCCGCTGACAATCAGTTGAAACCACTGGAAAGCTATGCATATCTCACTGCATGCTCTTGCATGTGTATCCTTGCAGTACAAGCGTGTATGCAGACTCACTCATAAAATCATTGCACTGCTGCTGGTTACAGACACCACAGGGCTGCTAGCGCTACCGTAACGACTGACTAATCTGACAGATCTGTGGTTTGTGTAACTGAATGTGAGGAAAATGACTTGGTAATGTAAAGCGTGGAACATAAAAGAAATTCAATGTTGATGTTAAAACTTTAAAAAGTTTAGTACAAAAAGGATAAATGAGTCGTCACTCTATTAGTCGAGACTCAGAAACACCAGGATACTTCTTTTTTTCTTCTAATCTCCACCCTGGTTTAGTTGCAGAGTAAAATTTAAAGTGGATTGTCATTAACAATGCATGGAAGATGATGCAACAATCCCTTGTGCTAAAAGATTTAAGATCTTGGGTATTTCAAAGTTAGGACCTAATTTAACAACTTTAAGATTTCTTAGAATCACTCAGGCAAACCACCCTTGTTTTCTCAAGATAACCTAATGTCATGATGTCATACTGCTTAATTTCCCTTTCAGTAGGTGGATCATTAATGCTACCATTTCGTTCATGAACTATTATAATTGATGGTACAATTAATCGACAAACAAAGAAATCATAAGCCTGCAAACAAATGGAATTATGAAGGCTTTTTAAAAATCTGCTTATAAAAAGGTAAATCAGTGGAAGAAAGCAAGAAATTATTCATCTACTACAACTATAAATGACTAAGAGTAATAGTGTAGATCATCTTTTAAAAAGTGGTTTTGTTTCATCTTGTTTTGTTTTTTGTTTTTTTGCTTTACAAACTGTTTTCCGCTATGTGTGTATAAGATTTAAATGACAGCATCACCTCAGTTTTCAGTATAATCTAAGAGAAGGTGCCTTCACTCTAGGGGGTGAGCGTCCTTTGTGTTTTGCAAAGCAGCCTTCGCTGTCATCTGCGCCTTGCGCTTGAGATTCAAATGCTGCTGCAGAAACCCTGCAGCGAGAATTCACAATGCCGATGTATGTTTGCTTTCTGCTCTCCTGTCGTTTTGCCAATTATGCAAAGGCCTGTAAAGTCCTGGATGATCATTTCACTTGGTTCACTTACCAGTCGGCTGCATTCTGGCTCATAGTAATGGTGACTGGAGGAGATCTGGCAGCGTCATTCCACTTTTCTCAGCACAGATGAGCTGTGTTATGGCCCAGAGGAGTCACTCTGATTCTCTTTGTTTCATTTTTGTGACACGCAAGCTGACACAAATGCACCAAGCAATACACTGACACAAATGTCAAATTTCTTTC